>JASAOA010001749.1:0-61484 GCA_030849815.1 Vickermania spadyakhi
AGGTGCACGGCGAGGTGTGCCCGGCTAACTGGAAGCCCGGTTCAGCGACCATGAAGCCCGACCCCAAGGGCTCCGTGGAGGGCTTCTTCAGCAAGCAGTAAGGTAGAGGGGTAAAAAGCTATCTAATCTATTATACTTTTTTTTTGTTTAAAGAGTTTAATTCGTGTTGTTTTTGACGTATGTATCGTGTGTGAAGATTGAATTTCTAAGAAGTGTTCGCTATTGGTTGTGACGCACTACTCGTGTCTGATCATTCCTGTGCTGGCACTGAAAAGGAAATATATATTTTAATATCTGTTATATAGTTGTTTTTATTATTCTCCATACAATTTAATTTTCTTTTGAGTGGTGTGTGTGTTTAAAGTATTTTTTATGATGAGTTCTAGAAGTATGTGAGTGTTGCGGTTAGGTGGTGTATTGAGCGTTGTTTCGCATGTAATTCACGAATTTCTGCTCTGCTTTTTGTTTGTGATATTTTTGTGTTATTTTTGAGGTCAAAATAAATAAATAACAAAGCTCAAAAAAATATGTAAAACCCACCTGGTCTTGCATGAGAGTTTCTAAAAAATATATTTAAGTATTTAGTTTTGGGGATGTTCAAAAGCTCATGCCAGACATTTAGGAGTTACGTCATGCGATCCAGAATATGAAAAATGGCCTTTGCTCCATCTGAATCTCTTCTCTTGTGTTGTAGATGAAGGCGTGTGGGTGGGTATTGGTTTGTCTAGAACAGCATTGCACAGGCCGTTCACCGTTAAAGTATAATAGTGTGGCGGAGGAGGAGGCTCGCTCTGTATCTAGGAGAAGTCGTCAAGGTATCATTGCTAGTTCACTCTGTCGAGACGACACTCGGGTCTGTCCAATCGGGACACTTGTGATGGGAGTGGAAGCCAGCAGAGCCGCACACGGCCGTGTTTCCATCTATCGCTTGACTGCTAACCCTCTGGACGTCTACTGATGTGTTGTCTCGTGGCCTTCTAGCGCATTGAAAAGAAGAAGAGCAAGAAATGGTTTCTTTCGTCGGTAGTCAGCGAGAACTGTTGAGTGTGGACTGCAAATTACTTAGTCGTTGTAGTGACGTTTCTAGCAAGAACTGCCAAGAGTGAGAGACAGAGTGATAATAAGGATAATATTAAGAATAATCGTTTTTGGAGATTATTAAAGGTCATGTACTTCATCTTTTTATCTAGTTATTTATTTATTCTTCTTTTTACTTTTGTGTTGTACTGACCTAGATACATTTCCGTGTTTTTACATTTGCGAAGGCCACTTTCTTTTTTTTGCTATTTAAATTCGGCTTGGTGAAGCTAGTCAAGAGGGATCAAAGTTGTAGTCATAGTTGTTAGTAGCATATCGAGTATCCTTCCGTGTTGAACTCGTTCAGCACGATGACGGTGATGAGTGTAAAGCAGTGGTGGAAGTCCAAAGACCACCGGCGTATCACTGGGAGTCGGGGGGCTAGGTTTGCCTCTCTTCGTTTCCACTGTGTGTTTCTCTGTGGGATTGTTGGCTTTATTCAGTTTATTATGAGGGGCCACGACGATGTCGCCTATCATTTGCCAGAACCCCCGGTGCCGGCGCCACCACCCACCACAAAATCGCTGAGCTATTCTATGACGAAGGAAGTGCCGTATTGGCTGTCTATTGAGACGGAGGAGGCACTGCCAGACCACATTCCCCCTCGCTCCGTGAGTGAGTTTAACACACTCGATCCACGTGCCACATCTCCCCGTTCGCGGCGTCACTAAAAAGACGAGAAGAAGAGGAGGCTCCACCCCCTTCTTCTGTTCTTCCGTCGGCCGTTCAAAAGGTCTCTCACATTAGTAGCACGCCGCAAATCATCATCCCTGCAACTCTTCTTTGGGTCATATTCTTCTGGACCACTGCGAGTGTTGGTGCTGCTACAAACATTGTTGTTTGTCTTTCTCCTTAACATTACAGGTGTTTTTTTTCTCTTTTTTTTTTCTCCACCCCTACCCCTTCAGAAAACCATAACCACATGATCGCCTTCTTTCTTGTTTCTCACTCGTGGTGCTGCTGTCATCTCCTCCACACTTTACTCCTCTTCACATCTTTTATCGTTTTCTTCTTCTACTGGAAATCCGTTACTTCACTCTCGAAAAGAACTCTACCTCTTGAACTCCTCCTTAACATAACAATGCCTCGTTTTTGCGATCAGCACCACAATCACTTCCCCCGGCTTAACTTCCCGGCCCCGGCCTTCGACGAGATGGCGCTGATGCCCAACGGGACCTTCAAGAAGATCAGCCTCGCCTCGTACAAGGGCAAGTGGGTGGTGCTCTTCTTCTACCCCCTCGACTTCACCTTCGTGTGCCCGACGGAGATCTGCCAGTTCTCGGACAACGTGAAGGAGTTCAACAGCATCAACTGCGAGGTCATCGCGTGCTCGATGGACAGCGAGTACTCCCACCTGGCCTGGACGATGCAGGACCGCAAGAAGGGCGGTCTCGGTCCGATGGAGATCCCGATCATCGCGGACAAGACCAAGTCCATCATGCGCAGCTACAGCTGCCTCAAGGAGGATGAGGGCGTGGCGTACCGCGCTGTTTACATTATTGACCCTAAGGGCAACCTGCGCCAGTTCTCAATGAACGACCTGCCCGTGGGTCGCAGCGTGGACGAGGTGCTCCGCCTGGTGAAGGCGTTTCAGTTCGTGGAGGTGCACGGCGAGGTGTGCCCGGCTAACTGGAAGCCCGGTTCAGCGACCATGAAGCCTGACCCCAAGGGCTCCGTGGAGGGCTACTTTAGCAAGTTGTAAGTAAGGTGGCTTGTGTTGTTTGTAGTGCTGTCTGTCCGCTCCTTTCCTCTTCTCTGAATACTTTTTTTTGTTGTAGTTTGTTAAGTTGTGTTCCCCGTGTCTTTTAAATGGTGCTAAAAGGAAAATAATATATATAATTGATGAGTGGTATTATTATTGTTTTTTAGGTGGAAGATGTAAGCGTTGTTGTGCCTGTACTAAACAAAGCTCGTTAGAATACTGATTCTGTTGGAATATAAAAAGGCATAATATTTTAAATAAGACTTCGTACAATTCTTTGGATGTGACTGTCGTGTCGTTTAGGTATGACCACCTAGCCTATACTTAGGTGTCGTTTCTATCCGTCTAGATCTAGAGATGCTCCTTTAACGATGGTAGACATGAAGCTGGATGTTGTTTCGTTTTCTCTCTTCGCTTCAGTAGTTTTCTTTTTTTTTTACTATTTTTTTGTGCCAGCGGTGTCTTGCTTTGCAATGTCCCGTGAAGCATCAAAGAGAGGGAAAGAGATCAAGTTGGACGGGCTCTTTCGAGATGGCGGCGCGTTTCCGCAGTATCCATTCTTGCAGTTCCCGAGAGGGATTGGACGTCAGGCC
Organism: Vickermania spadyakhi; assembly: GCA_030849815.1. Lineage (NCBI taxonomy): Eukaryota > Euglenozoa > Kinetoplastea > Trypanosomatida > Trypanosomatidae > Vickermania > Vickermania spadyakhi. Next base: position 3,373 of record JASAOA010001749.1, read on the forward strand.
GTCATCCCCCCTGCCTTCTTCCAAGCCTCGAAGGCAAAGACATTGGAGTTAAAACGCACCACTGTGCCGAACGCTCGCTCCAATGGTTCCGCTTCCCATGCGGTCGATCCGGTGAAGGCCCTCTTGATTACAGAGAAGAGCGGGACTTCACCGTCCACACTAGAAGGCATTTCATCGAACCCCGTAGGGAGCGGTGCTATTCCTTCTCTATCATCTGTCGGCCAAGGAGCGCTCGCGGTGGTGCGCGAAGCACAGGGGCGTGAGCAGGTCGCGGAGGCGAAGCGTGGGGAAGAGGAGCGCGCGAATGCGGAGGCGACACAGCTCTCGCTGCAGCAGAAGTTGCGCAGCCACGCCGGTGTTACCCGTAACGGCGCCGCCTCCGACCTCCCGCCGGCGTTGGTCACTCGACAGCAGAAGCCCAGCGCCAGCGCCGGCTCCTCCCTCGCCCTCTTTGCTGCCCCCCCTGCTCCGGGTGGGGGTCCAGACGGCGAGGGGCCCGTCGTGCGCTCCCCCACCAAGTCAAAGAAGAGTAACGTGTGGCAGCAGAGGGTGGCGGTCTCGGAGGGCGGTGACGCCACGGAGCGGAAGGCAGAGGCAGCGGACGCGGAGGCAGACCTTTTTGTGCCGGCGCACATCTCTGCCTGGCGAAATAAGAAGAAGCTCATCGTTCCGATCCAGGAGCGCATCGCCCTCGAGACGGATGAACGCACGGACACCAGCACAACGATGGGGAGCCATCTCATCGACCTCGCCAACACCATGTTCCACGCACAGAAGGAAGTGCAGCGCGAGCAGGAGGCGAAGCTCGCGGCGCAGCTGGAACACCAGCGACGTCAACAGGCGGAGGTGGAGGCGGTGGAGGCACACAAGGCGCAAAAAATCTTAGAGGCCAAAGCCGCGGCGATGGCGCAGCAGCAGCAGCGCAAAGAGACGCGTGCGGAGCGGCTGGAGCGGATTCGGCTGGAGCAGGACTTGCGACAGCGCGAGAAGAAGGAAGTGCAGCGGCGGAAGCGGCTGGAGCGCATCGCGGAGAATCTGCACATGACGGTGGAGGAGCTGGAGGCGAACCAGAACCACCTTCGCGAGGAGACGGGGGGTCCGGCGGCCAGCGCGACCGTCGTCTCGAGTCTCGCGGGTGCGGCGCCGAACGCCTCGCTGGCCGAAGCTCCGGCAGAGGACGAGGAGGACGAGGGAGGGAGGGGGGTGGCCGGACGACGACGCGAGTATCTGCAGCCCGTCGTCACGGCCGGCGCAGGGGTCACGAACTCGGGGATTCGCAAGGAGATGGACCACCTGGCGCAGCGAGCACCAGCCACGCTGCACGCGGAGAACCGGGAGGTGGTGGCTGGCATCGGCAGCGGCTCCGATGACGACGAGGCGTCGGAGGAAGAAGAAGACTTCGCACACCTTCGAAAGAAGCGACGAGTGCGGTTATAAAAGTAACACCGCAGATGGCGGAAGTGGTGCGCCTGCTGCTCGTGTTTGTCCGTGAGACGCTCAGGAGCGAGCGAGTGGGGATGAAGACTGTCGAAATCCAAACAAAAAGTTGCACCGCACGAAGGTCAACATAAAACTTTCTGTGTCGGTTTTCTTCTTGTGCTGCTGGTCGAGTGGTGGTGGCGACGAAAGGCAGAGGCACATCACAGAATGGAAAGGCTAACTGTTTTCTGTAGCAAAACAAAAAAAATAAACCAACGAACGTTAACTGAAGTACAAATTGGATGTGATTTTTATTGCGTGTATTGCTCCTAAGTGTTCTTCCTTTAATTTAATTATTTTTAGGTGGATTCGTTTCGAAGGATCCACAACAGAGAAACCAACAAATTTATTTATTATTCGTATTCTCCCGTACAGGTAGCCTCTCTTCTTCACGCCTTTACGTTAGCTTTCCGTTCCACTACCCGGCATTAGTATTAGTATTCCTTCTTCCTCACGTTTTTCCCTCAATTTCATGTTTCGCCGCGGTGCTCTTTGGTTTTCTGCTATCGCAGAGGCGAGTGGAAAGGCCAAACTCACAGAGAAGGGACGTCCCTTTGCCCTGGTGAGCCGAGAGATCGAAGCCATCCAGCAGCACATTCATCAACTCGTGGCCAACCGCCACAACGAAGTGCTAGACCACGCAGGGAAGTATGTCCTGTCGGAAGGGGGCAAGATGATGCGCCCCGCTCTGGTGACACTGATGGCCCACGCACTACTGCCGAAGGATGTCAGCCAGCGCCTCCTCGAGGAAGAGGTAGGGGACCTCAATGACCTGCAGCCGGATTCCATTCGTCCCTTTCTGCGACTCGCCGAGGTCACGGAGCTGATCCACACCGCCTCCTTGGTGCACGATGATGTGATTGACAACAGCGATACACGCCGCGGGCGCCCGAGCTTGCACAAGATCTACGACCCGAAGCGCGCGGTGCTTGCGGGGGACTATCTCTTAGCGCGAGCCTCGTACTACATCGCGACGCTGCAGGTACCGCGTATTGTCATACTGATGACCACCGCACTGGAGGAGCTGACGTCGGGGGAGCTCATGCAGATGGATGGCTGCTTCGACATACAGCGGTACAAGGAAAAGAGCTACTGCAAGACTGCCTCGCTCATCTCGAACTCTCTTGCCTCCACCGCGGTGCTCGCAGAGCGGGAAGATTTTGAGCCGCATGCCTTTCAATTTGGCAAGAACATTGGTATTGCGTTCCAGATCGTCGATGACTGCCTCGACATCACCGGCTCGGAGAAGGATCTCGGCAAGCCCAAGCTGGCGGACTTCAAGGAGGGTATCGCCACCCTCCCCGCACTACTTGCGGCGCAGCGTGACCCCGAGGTCGACGCGGCAGTTCGCCGGCGGTTCAAGGAGCCCGCGGATGCGTCGCTCTGCCTCGATGCCATCCACAAGTACGGCACGGTGGCAGAAGCGCTGGAGCAGGCCGATCAGCACTGCAAGGCGAGTCTGGAAGTGCTTCAAAAGCTCGAGCCCTCCCCTGCCCGTGACGCACTGGAGAACGCTTTGAGTATGGTGCTCAAGCGAAAGAATTAGCGGTGGCGCCCACTCTCGTCTGGAGCGTTGCGCCTGCAAGAGAAGGGAAGCCACTCCCCCCCAGCTATAGCCGTGTCGAATGTAGTAAGAAAAAAATAAAATACAGCTTTCACCAGCACACACACACACACAATAAAAGACGAGTGTGCTATTCTATGGTTTCCCAGGGTGACGTATAGATAAAAATCAGGGGTATCCAAACATATATGTGTTCTTAGCGTTATTCTATATCTTACAGCTCGTCTTGTAAAATATGTGTGGTGAGGCTTTCATACCTTTTATCGTGCTGACTGGCTAAGGCAACGCCAGAAGTCCAGAATAAAAAATAAGTAAATAAAAAGGATGGAGAGAGTGTGAGAGAAAACCTTAGGCCGAAGCTTGACAACTGTGACCTCATTGCTTCTGTATGAAATATCCTGCTCATGTTTTCTTTCTTTTTTTTCTTTGATGTGCCGGACATTTTTCTTATATATATATATATATATATATATTTATATATATATATATATCTTTGTTTGTGCCTATTGTCACGACATGAAACGGAATAATGATAATCAAATTTGCAGCTTCCATCCGTTGCCGTCCCCCACTCCTAGAGGAGAAGCAGTGAAGATATTTCTAAACTAGTTGTTCAAAGTGCACTTTTTGTTATTGTCTGTTAATATGGTGGGGAGAAGAAGAAGAAAGGTGTGCTCCACTCGGATAGCACTGGCAGAAAGGAGTAGACGAGAACGCTCTTCTGAAGTCTCACTACAATTTTCTGTTGGTTTCACCATTTCTTTATTTACACGCATCCCCACGTCACGAGCCTCATCTTCTACAAAACGTTTAAAACTTCACTTAAAGAGGTTGCACAAAAAATGCATAAATGGTGTCGTGAATGCACCTCTCATCTAAAACACGCACAAAAATATATTATAACACCAAACGTGTGAATTACTCCGCATCTTACTTGTCCTCTCCGCAACACTGTACATCATCTCTTCTCACTCCTTCTCTCTTTTTTTTTCAACATTCACTCTTGAAGTTCTTATCGACTTTATTTTTTGCTCTCTTTTCCGTTATTCCTCATGGTATCCGCAGCGGATGTTGCCACCAGGCTGAAGACCAACAGTCTCTTCAGCCCGGCCGCCATTGACGCCGCCGCGAAGGAGTTCTTTGACTCCCTCGCGAGTACATCGTACAGCAGCGACACCACCGCCGAGGAGGCGAGCGCCCACGTGGAGGCGCTCCTCACCGCCCAAGCGAGCCAGAAGCTCGGGAGCGCGTTGGAGCACTTCCACACAACACCGACGAACGCCTTCCTCGTGGCCGCAGTGGAGAAGCGCGTGGAGCTCCTGCGTCGCCTGCGTGGGTTCCTCTCGCAGCACATGGGCGAGACGCCCCACCAGGCCCTCGCGGTCCGTGGGTACCTCACTGGCGATGGCAAGACCGCGGTGGTGGTGGCCAAGTTCGAGGCGCTGGTGAAGCCCGGCAGCACGAGCACGAAGCTGGAGGAGCTCGGCGGTCAGACGTTCCTCAGCGCCGACGCCGCCTTCCGTACTCTCGCCCAGAGCCTGCAGGACAAGTGCAAGGAGAGCGCGAACCCCGTGCTGGATGTGCAGTCCGCCGGCGGCGTAGTGAAGTTCAGCACCACCACCCGCGGTGAAACCGTTGACCTTCTCGCCACCTTCACCGCTGCGATGGAGGAGTTGCCCAAGGCGCGGGTGACCGACAGCAGCGTCTTCTCCTTCCAGAACGGGCTGCGGGTGTACAGCCTGAGCGTGAAGGGTGTCTCCGCCGACGACGTGGCCCGCCTCGCCTCCCTCGTGCCGCTCATTCCCAACAAGCCGTACAACACCATCGGCAAGATGTGGGAGTCCGGTCAGCTCAGCGCCGAGGAGGCCGTCTACGTCTCTACCGCTATCGTCTTCGCCAGCTACTTCACTCCGGCGGTGGCCTCAAGTGACTTCCGCTCCTTGGCGAAGTTCACCTCCCACGACAGCAAGGCCACGAACCGTCTGCTGAGCCTGCGCCAGGCTCTTAGCAAGGAGGTGACGTCCGAGCACTACATCGCCTCCATCGTGGAGCGCTACCCTTCCATCGCAAAGGAGGTCTATGCGGACTTCAAGAAGGGCTCCACGGAGAGCCGCCGCAAGGCCATCCTCGCCGACATTCACAACCACCTTCGGGCGGACCATCGTGAGACGGTGGACATCTCCCTGCTCTCCAGCTTCGTCAAGTTCAACGAGAAGGTGAAGAAGCACAACTTCTACAAGACCGACAAGGTGGCGCTGGCGTTCCGCATTAACCCGGATTTCATGGTGGAGCTTGGCTTCCCCTGCAACCCCTACGGCGTGTTCCTGTTCACTGCCCCCCACTGGCGAGGCTTTCATGTTCGCTTCACCGACATCGCCCGCGGTGGTGTTCGCATGATTCTCTCCAAGGCAAACGCTTATGACAAGAACAAGCGCTCCGTGTTCCAAGAGAACTACGGCCTCGCCCACACGCAGCTGCTGAAGAACAAGGATATCCCAGAGGGTGGCAGCAAGGGCACCATCCTGGTGAGCCCTAACTACATCAACATGTTCAACTTGACCACATGCCGCCGCCTCTTCCTCCAGTACGTCGATGCGCTGCTGGACGTGATTCTGCCTGGTGAGCCTGGTGTGGTGGACAACCTGAAGCAGGAGGAGATCATCTTCACTGGCCCGGATGAGAACACAGCGGGCACCTTCCCTGCTGCGGGTGCGCTCTTCTCCAAGGCGCGTGGGTACAAGTCCTGGAAGTCCTTTACCACTGGCAAGGACCCCGAGCTCGGTGGTATTCCGCACGATGTGTATGGTATGACCACACTTTCTGTGCGTGCTTACCTGGAGAAAGTCTACGAGAAGCTAAAGCTGGACCAGACGAAGCTGACCAAGTTCATGACCGGTGGTCCCCGCGGTGACCTCGGCGGCAATGAGATCCTCATGGGCAAGGAGAAGATGATCGGTATGGTGGACTCCACTGCCGTGGTGCACGACCCTAACGGCCTCAACGTGGAGGAGATGACTCGTTTGGTGAAGGAGCATCTCTCCATCAAGGCCTTCAACAAGGCGAAGCTCGGCAAGGGCGGCTTCCTGGTTCTCGTGGATGAGGTGAACGTCCAGCTCCCAGACGGGACCGTCTACGAGGACGGCTACACGCTGCGTGATGAGTTTCACTTCACCAAATACGCGGACGCTGACGTGTTCGTCCCCTGCGGTGGCCGGCCCCGCAGTATCACCATTGATAATGTGGGGGACTGCATTCGCGTGCCCGACGCGGACGGCGAGAGCATGCTGGAAGGCAAGTACGCCAATCTTCCTCGCGAGCAACTCCGCTGGAAGTACATCTCTGAGGGGGCGAACCTCTTTATTACCCAGGACGCCCGCCTCGCTCTCGAGCGCTGTGGTGTCATCATCTTCAAGGACGCCACGGCGAACAAGGGCGGTGTGACCTCCTCCGCGATTGAAGTTCTCGCCGGTCTCGCACTCTCGGATGAGGAGCACGCCAAGTACATGTCTGCCAAGAGCGCCACGGATGCCCCCGAGTTCTACAAGAAGTACGTGAAGGAGATCGTGCAGCGAGTGGTGCAGAACGCCTACAACGAGTTCGACGCGCTGTGGAGAAATTGGGAGCGCGACACAAAGCAGTCCCGTCTCCTCGTGGCGGATGCCATCAACTCTCGTATCGTTGCCGTCCGTGCCAACATCTTAAAGAGTGATCTGTTCACCGACAAGAAGCTGGTCAAGTACATCATGAACGAGTACGTGCCCAAGACCCTGCTGGAGGTGGTGCCTATCGACACGGTGCTGGAGCGCGTCCCACAGAACTACCAGCAGGCCATCTGTGCCATGTGGCTGGCCTCTCACTACGTCTACTCCAGCCCTATTGACAGCAACGAGTTCGACTTCTTTCGCTTCATGTCCTCTGTGGTGGCGGCGGCCTCCAAGTAACGCCGAAGCACCAGGGAAACGAGAGCGAGGGAATGCTTTCCTCTGCGTACAACATTAATTTTTTTTAAAAAAATACATTGATATAAATTCTTCAAATTTATTATTTAATTTGTAGTATTGATACTTTTTGATTGGTGTTTCATTGATTTGTTTTAACAACCAATAAAAATATTTATAATACTATTTTTTATCTTTTTTTTTTTGGAAATTGCACAAGCTGGTCGGTGTGCTTCATCAAATTAGTTCGCGTGAACAGGTAAGATGGTAGGGTGGAACGAACTAGAACCAGCTATAGCTGGTAAATAAACATATTTCTATTTATTCATTCTGTTGGTTTGATAAGTTAGCATTCGTTTGTTTTTGTGTGTGTTGTGTTGAGAAAACCGCGACGGTCCCCTAGATTCAACCTTGAAATATCTTACTGAGAGGCCGGGCGGATGCTTACATCACACACACACACAAGAAAAAAAAAAACTCTATTATTTACTCATTTTTATATCCATTTTTTGTTTGTTTTTTTGTTTTTGTTTTTTTTCTCTAAATTTCCTATTCAATGCTAATTCTACTCACCTACCACCCTCTTTTTGTCATACCAACGCTGTGGCGAAAGACTCTCCCCTTCTCTCCCCTTCATCTTGGGTTTCATCTTCCATGCGCTTCTCTACTGTTTCCTTTTTTTTTTTTTTCTACACTGTCTTCATTCTCCTTTTTTGTAACGAACATATGTGCTCTCCAGCGTGAAGGTGAGATAAATATGAGTAATACAAAAGCGTAAGAAATAATAATTGAGAGTTGTTCTATGAACCATAAATACGCTATGGTTCCACATTATTGAACTATAAAGATAAAGATTTGAAAGTTTTAGAATAGTTTTAAATTTTTTGGTGTCACCCTTGGATCGTCTGGAAGAAAGCCGACTGTCGAGTAGTTCACTCAACATCAACGCGTGCATCACGGGCTCTACTGCAGAGATGCATTCGCTTTAACCTCTCTCTCTCTCTCTCTCTGTTGTTCTGGAGGAGCTGCCATGGGTTAAGAGTTCCGAGAAGGCCCTTGATACGGCACAACTCCCTCTCCTACGAGCTAGAAGGACCCCGCCACACAGTGCCTCATGCCAGCAGGCGCTCACAGAAGGATCCTGCCAATGATGCTTCTTGCACGTCTCACTCACGCCGTTGGAGTGTGTTAACGTGTTCTCAAGAATCACAGCCGTAATGAGTAACTCTTTTTTTTCAAGAGCCGCAAACATTGGTTTTCGCCTTCTGTCCGCTGCTTTGTCCGTCATTGTTTCACTGCTACACAGTATGTTCTTCTGGATCATAATATTCTCTATCGCTCTATAAATGTCTATTGATCCATCTTGTCCCAACGAGGAGTGTGGGTGTGTGTTGTCTTTGATGTTTAATGTAACCCTAAAACACTTGTTTTCCTGGGCTGAACTCCCTCTTGAAGGCTAGCCACTTTCCTTTTTATACTCATTGATTTAGTGGAGTTTTTTTTCGTTCTGATTCCATCCACACCATTCAATTCAAATGGAGATCAGAGAGTAGTGTTGTTTACATGCAATAAGGAGAAAAGTACGCGACTCTTACACTACATCAATACTGCGTTTAATTTTTGTTTTCTGTTTACTATTATTTTATTACTTTGGCACCGCAAGTGCAGAGAAATACTTTGAGTATTGGGTTTATGATCAGCATCCCAAGAGGAAGCTGTTGTGTTCCTATTATATTTAATTCAACGCCTGATTTCGGCTGTCGATCAGGTTGATCCAGACTCATATATTTATTGTTTGTAGTACACTGAAGAATCTTTGGTTTTACATCTCTAAACAAATACACCGCAACGGAATCTCTCTTGACTCTTCCGAACAAGAGAAGAAGCGGATGGTTTGTCTTTGAAAGAAATCCCCTCTACTCAATGAACGGAAGTGATTTTCTACGTATTCTCTCTTTTGTCTCGTCTCCATCTCGTTTCATTTTTCGCTCCGGCCTTTCTTTTTTTTCTCCTTATACTTGTGTGGTGTCCATCAAAGAAGACCCCTTCACCTTCTTTTTTTTGTTTCTTGTTTCTACAGAGATATGCTCCGTTCAATCGCTTCGAAAGCCACCGTTCGGCTGCCTGCTCGCTGCGGCGCCGCACTCTCCAGTGCCCTTCGAATGCAGAGCAGTCTGACCGCCGATGCCGTGACGAACCTTCTGAAAACGAAGAAGACCATCTTCGACGCCGCCGCCATCGAAGCCACCACAAAGGAGTTCATCGACGCCTTCGCTGAGACGTCCTACAGCAAGCACTACGATGTGAAGGAGGCCTGCGCCCATGTCGAGGCTTTACTAAACGCCAAAGCCAGCGAGACGCTCGGCGACACGCTCATGTACTACCATTCGTCCGACAAGAACGCCTTCTTCATTTGTGCCAATGAGAAGGGCAAGCGCACCGCCATGCTCCGTCGCATCAACGACTTCTTCTCTGGGAAGCACACGCACCACGAGATGGCGCTCTCTGTCCGCAGCTACGTGAGCAAAGACTCCAAGTTGGCCGTGTGCTTCGCCTCCTACACCCCCTTCCTCAACAAGGACGCGGCAAAGACGGGCTCCTTAAAAGTAGAAGAGATCAGCTCCCAGGCATTCTTGGATATGCCGGTGGAGTACCGGAAGATGGCTCAAAGTCTCATGGACCGCGTCGCCACCTCGGTTAACCCCGTCCAGAGCGTGGAGGTCAAGGGAGACAAGATCGCCTTCTCCATGGCCACCATGGGCAACCACGCCTTCCTCGCCTCCCTCACCACCATCTTCGAAGAGATCGAAGGCGCGGAAGTGCTTGGCAGCACTGTCTTCAGCTTTGCTAACGGTGCCCGCCTGTACACGCTCAACGTGCGTGGCGCGCAGGTGGAGCAGCTCTCTCGCTTTGGCTCCCTCGTCCCGTTGCTCCCCAACCAACCCTTTAACACCATCACCCGCATGCATGAGGCGGGTACGTTTACCGCCGAGGAGGCCGTGTTCATCTCCACCTCTGTGGTGTTCGCGAGCTACTTCACCCCCGCGCCGATCTCAGATGACTACCGGCACCTTCGGGCTCGTATGGCAAAGGAGCCCAACGGTGTGAACCGCCTCAACAACTTCCGCCTCTCTCTCAGCCAGGAAATGATGTCGGAGCACTACATCTGCAGCCTGTGCTCCACCTACACCGACTTGGTGAAGAAGATCTACGCCGACTTCCAACGCGGCTCTACGGAAGCCGCCCGCGAGGCGATCCTGAAAGAGATCCACATCAAGTTAAAGGAGGACCAGCGCTCCGACCTCGACATTTCCATCTTCTCCACCCTTGTCAAGTTCAACGAGGTCATAAAGAAGCACAACTTCTACAAGGCAGACAAGGCGGTCCTCGCCTTCCGCCTCGACCCCAGCTTTCTGCTTGATCTTGAGTACCCCCGTAAGCCCTACGGTGTGTTCCTCTTCACTGCCCCCCACTGGCGAGGCTTTCATGTGCGCTTCACCGACATCGCCCGCGGTGGTGTTCGCATGATTCTCTCCAAGGGCAGCATGTACGGCAAGAACAAGCGCTCCGTGTTCCAGGAGAACTACGGCCTCGCCCACACGCAGCTGCTGAAGAACAAGGATATCCCAGAGGGTGGCAGCAAGGGCACCATCCTGGTGAGCAGTAACTACATCAACACGTTCCGTGAGGAGGAGTGTAAACGCCTCTTTCTTCAGTACGTGGACGGCATGCTGGACGTGATTCTGCCTGGTGAGCCCGGTGTGGTGGACAACCTGAAGCAGGAGGAGATCATCTTCCTTGGCCCGGATGAGAACACAGCGGGCACCTTCCCTGCTGCGGGTGCGCTCTTCTCCAAGAAGCGCAACTACAGCGCGTGGAAGTCCTTTACCACTGGCAAGGACCCTGAGCTCGGTGGTATTCCGCACGATGTGTATGGCATGACCACGCAGTCTGTCCGCGCGAATGTAGAGAAGATCTACGAGAAGCTAAAGTTGGACCAGACGAAGCTGACCAAGTTCCAGACCGGTGGTCCGGACGGGGACCTCGGCTGCAATGAGATCCTCCGGAGCAAGGAGAAGATGGTGGGGATGGTGGACATCTCCGCCTCGCTGCACGACCCGAACGGCCTGGACCGCACCGAGCTGAAGCGGCTCGCGGACAACCGCCTGCAGCTCAAGGCCTTCGACAGGACCAAGCTCGGCAAGGGCGGCTTCCTGGTTCTCGTGGATGAGGTGAACATCCAGCTCCCAGACGGGAAGACCTTTAAGAGCGGCATTCAGCTCCGCGATGAGTTCCACTTCCTTCCCTACTCCGACGCCGACGTGTTCGTCCCCTGCGGCGGCCGACCCCGCAGTGTGACACTAGAGAATGTCTGGCGCTTCCTCAAGGTGAAGGATGCCGACGGCGAGAGCATGCTGCTCGGGAAGTTTGGTACGCTCAGCCCAGAGCAGCTCAAGTTTAAGTACATCGTGGAGGGCGCCAACTTGTTCATTTCACAGGACGCCCGCCTCGCCCTCGAGCGCTGCGGTGTGCTGCTCATCAAGGACGCCACGGCGAACAAGGGCGGTGTGACGTCGTCCTCGCTCGAAGTCCTCGCCGGTCTCGCACTCTCGGATGAGGAGCACGCGAAGTACATGTCTGCCAAGAGCGCCACGGATGCCCCCGAGTTCTACAAGAAGTACGTGAAGGAAATCGAACTGCGCATCAATGACAACGCGAAGAAGGAGTTTGAGGCGATCTGGAGTAACTGGGAGAAGAACCCCAGTCAGCCCAAGACGCTTATCTCCGACGCGCTGAGCTCTAAGAATGTCCAGATCCGCGCCAACATCTTAAAGAGTGATCTTTTCACCGACAAGAAGCTGGTCAAGTACATCATGAACGAGTACGTGCCCAAGACCCTGCTGGAGGTGGTGCCTATCGACACGGTGCTGGAGCGCGTCCCACAGAACTACCAGCAGGCCATCTGTGCCATGTGGCTGGCCTCTCACTACGTCTACTCCAGCCCTATTGACAGCAACGAGTTCGACTTCTTTCGCTTCATGTCCTCTGTCTCCAACAAGGCGGCAGCCGCCAAGTAAAGAAAAACAACACACCACCGTATATTAAAGGAAATGTACGAACTCGAAGAAAATGATGAATTAAAACTGAAAGGTGCGTTAAAAAGGCGCATTAATTTAAACACACCCTAACTTTTATACACTTCCCTTAACTACGCAGCAGACCCTAACTGACCCTCCTTCCTCAACCCTAAAAGCACCGCCCTCACTCAGAAGAAGGATAGAATGGTGTGGGCGTTTCTTATGGGCGCCACTTTGGGGGAATATATATGAATATATACTGTTTTATCTTCTTCTCCTTTTTTTTTGTGTAAATTGTTTAACGGTTAAAAAAAAAAAAAAAGAGTTAAGACTATTTTAACGCATTTTCCTTTGTGAATGCACCAAATTTATCGAATTCCAGTCGTCCCCTACTTTTTTGTGTTGTTGTTGTGACCAGATTCTCCTCCTATTGCGGTGTTTCACTATTTGATTTTCTCGTGGGTAAACACACGCACTGGTTATTGAGGAGCGCTGAATATAATTTTTTTTGTGGGTGTAATGCTGCCTACAATCATAACTTCGATGATTTTCCATTAAAGTGATGAATTCAACATTTTATTATTTTTTGCTGCAATAATATTTCATAATAATGGATACGGACGCAGCCGGTAGGCTGACCACAAGGTAAATGGTACGGTACCCTCACCCAAAGTACGCTAGCGATAGTTGTACGCCGACCGACACCACAAACTCATTCTTTTCTCATCTTTTCTAATGGAAAGGGACACGAAATCAAAACAACAACAGAAAGAAAAAAAGAAGTCAGAGTGTCAAAACGTCCTTACGCGTCCGTCTTTCCTTTTTTTTTTTTCAATTTTATTTTACACCCGAAAACGAAGAATAATTTAATTTGATTATATTATATTATAGTATTTAATTCATTCTGTCCTTCTAATACTTCTCTTTTCATACCCTTTGGGTTTTCTCTGTGGAGGTAGTTAGGCTTCTGGAGGTTTCGCAGTTGTTGTTCTTCTCTTCTCTCATGTAGCGGTGAGAGGGAAGTTAAAGAAGTGTGAGGAGGGGAAAGCAAAAATGTCGAATTCCAATTCTTTATTCGTATCTGATTCAGAAAAATTATTAATTATGTACAACTGTTTTTTGGATGGTCTCCCTTGTACCTCCTTACAGGACTTCTTACTCACCCACAAACAGAAAGCAATGAAAAGAGAAGGAGGGATAATGTGTGTGTGTGTGTGAATGAACGACGATGAGCCTGCGCTCATCTAGCCTCCCCCACAGTAACAATGCATCAAAACGAAAAAAAAAAACAAGTGTTATAGAGTTCCTCTATTTTTCTTTGCGAGCTGACTAACAAATCATTCGTGGTAATACACAAATATATACAGATATATATGTATGTGGGGGGTAGTAGGTTAATAGATGTGTTTTTTTAGCGGATTTTTCATTTTAGGTATCAAACTTTTTAATAATTCTCCTAAGGATAGACAATATGCCGAACATAATATATCTGATGTCAGAGTGCATCTTCCGCGTTATTCTTCTGAACACCATTATTAGGAAAGTGAGTATTTTTTTTTCCCATGATGAAAAATACATAGTGGTTTTGAACTGCTGTGAAATGATGTGTTTCTTCAAGCATCGCGTATTCTACTTTATGTTGATGATGATGATTATGATGTCTATTATTATTATTAGACGAATACCGTTCCATTTTTCACACGTATATGTAAAAGCGGACATTCAATCTAGACCCTCGATGGCGACCATTTGAATACCTTATCGTGTTTTTATTATTTTATTATTTTTTGGGGGGAAGTCCTCTTTCAATATATCCAGATTTTCACCCATTTTTTTTTGTTTTTTTTACGTTTCTTTTATTAGTACTTCTTTTATTTCGGATTCATCTCATGATCACTATGCTGGCATGTGACTGATTACGAATGCTGTATTTTTATGGTACTATTTCATTGTGTAAGAAACCGAGACTGAATAATTCTTTTAAAATAAAAATAAATAAAAACGTAACATTCTCGTAAAAATTGCTGTATTCCATTTTCCTTCTTCTTTCTTCATCAAATGTCCTAATTCGTATCTTCAATACTATTTTGTTGTTATTTTTTGATGTTGTTTTTCTTGAGCTTTAGCATTGTTATCTCCACTTCTTTTTGTTTAGGATTGAGCCGTGCTGTTCCTTCTCAGACCTTTCTCGTCCAGTTTCATACTTTTCGCTGGTGCTGCTTTCGAATTCCTTTATTCGCTTTAGCGCTACTCGTTCATTTCATTGAAGTTCACCATGCCCGCGGCCCCCCTTCCAGGTGCTACCGTCACCTTCAAGAGCCCCCTCTTCGTGTACCGCAAACTGCTGAAGACGACCAGCAATGGGGATCAAAGGCTGTACACGGCGAAGGACAACAGCAAGACCGCCTTCCACCTGCTCTCAAAGCAGCAACCCCACACCCCCTACAGCACCCACCGCTGGTATCTGAAGGAAAAGGTGCACAGTGAGAACCGGGTGCGGCTCGAGGGTCTGTACGAGTGTGTGCTCTGTGCGAGTTGCACCGGCAGCTGCCCGCAGTACTGGTGGAATCGAGAGCATTTTCTCGGCCCCGCCGTACTGCTCCAGTCCTACCGCTGGCTCGTCGAGCCCCTCGATCGCGACTTCGACAACCGGGTGAAGATGTTCGAGCACGGCTCCCTAGTCAACATGTGCCACAACATCTTCAACTGCTCGCTCACCTGCCCCAAGTTCCTCAACCCCGGCCTCGCGTCAAAGGAGATCAAGCGGCTCGGCTCGCCGGCACAGAAGCGCGTCGGCGTCCCTCTCGAAGACGCGGAAGTGAAGGCGTAGTGCAGACCGGAGGGAACCACGAAGCATTTCATATCTGCATGTCTAAATCAATCAACACAACATAGGAATTATGGGCTGTGACGGTGGAGGACACACACACACAACCTTTTGTTTTATCCGCCAAAAAAAAAAACAAAAAAAAATATCCGAAAAATGTGCAGTATTCTTGTTCAAGCAGTGTTCTTCTCTTCATTATTTTTTTCCGTTTTGAAGTACATCGTCTATGAGAAGAGAAAAACTTTTATAAAGAAACAGAAATGAAATATGGAACACCTATAACTAGCGCCACATTATACGCACCAGGTGCTGTTTTAAGTACTGGAATACTTTGTGTTTTTCGCCTCCTCTGGCGTTTGAAAAATTAGGAATTTGAAGTAAAATAAACAAACAAACAAAATAATTGCTACACGAAAAGTTAAAACTTGCGTAACCTCAAAATGGTTAACTGTTGGTTCAATGAATGCAATGCATTATTGCCCTAGGCATTCCACTTCACCACTTATTTTTTAAAAATATATATATTCGTCTTTGATTTCTTTTGTGCTATTATTATTGCTTTGCGCTCTCATTGATATATCCCTGAAGGCGACAGAAGCGATCATCACTTTCGCGTTAGGGTCCTAATCACGTTTTTGTTGTTGTTTTGCTTTACCAAAGTTCTTTAAGGTTCTGTTCTGCACACCTATTATATTCTAAAACTCATTATTGCATGCATTGATACCGACGAAAACCTCCACGACTGGTTACTTTCGATCATGGCCTCTGTTCTGCAGTTTACCATTTCAGATCCGTTCATGGTGCGGAGTTTCTTCACCGTGCTCCGGCGCGCGACGTGGTGTGGGGGTAAGGCGGTGGTGCTCCACCCCACCCCCTCGGGCCTGGAGGTCATCACCAGCACCGATGGCTTTCACTTCCACAGCCGCATGGAGGCGGAGATGCTGCACGGGTATCAATTCCTACCGGGAGACGGCGACGCGGCCAGTGGTGCTGACGAGAGGCAGAGAGAGGAGCGAAACAGCTACTTGGCCGTCTCGGCTCGAGCGATGCGCGGGGTGACCAAGAGCGACCCGACAGAGGTCCGGCTCACCTTCGATCGCGCCGCAGACCCGGATGCGCTACAGTTTCATCTCTTCTTCGCCGCGCCGGGGGTGCGGAAGTTCTTTCGCCTGCGCCTTCTGCCCCTGCCGCCGATCCTCCTGCAGCTGCCTCCCTTGCGCCAGCACTCCCACACGGTGGAGGTGGCCGCGTCGGGCAAGCTGTGGCTCGACCTCGTCCCCTCGCACAAGTCGTACTGTCTCCTCGCCGTCCGGCCGGGGGAGCTCGAGGTGCGGTGGATCGACCCGCAGCAGCACCACGTCGCCACCCCCCGTCCGGCATCTTCGAGTCGGCTGCCGCAGCAGGACACCGCCGCAGGGGTGGGTGAAGACGTGATTTCCATCCCTCAAGGTGTCTTTCGGTACTTTCAGCTGATTCCACAGGAACTGCCGCAGCAAAGTGCCTCGATCTTTCGCTTCCCACCCGCCAAAGCGGTTCTCCCTCGCCACCTGCGGCAGGCGTGTCTGATCCTCGAGAAGCTCGGGCTCGGCATGGAAGTCCTCTTCACCGGGCCGAGCATGCCGCTGGTGATCCAATCCATTGACCCGCCCCCGCACGCGGCGAGCTATGGGAGAGGCCTCCATCCCAGTCAAACCGGCGGCGGCTCGCAGACCCCCTTCCCGATGCCAGGCAGCGGAGAAGAACGTCGTCGTGTGCACGTCAAGATTTGCATCGCCGCCAAGGATTACCCGCTCGACGAGTCCCTGGAGGAGCCTGAAGCGGCGGCGGGTGGCGCGGGACAAATGATTGAGGTGCGGGCGACGAGCAGCAGCGGGGCGGCACGCGGTCCAGCGGCCCCACCTCCGTCCTTTGACATCTCCGTGGGGCAGACGACGATGACCCTCGTCTCTGAAATTGTGAGCTCCAGCCCGAGCACGGTGATTCCCACGCAACCGCCACCGCCGCCCTCTCGACGACGGCGTCGCAGTGAGGAGGCCCGTCATCCACCACCACCGCATCCGCCCTCGAGCCGAGAGGACGTCCTAGTGCCGCCGAGCTACGACTCCGTGTCCGCCTCCACGTTGGGGCGGCACTCCACCGCCCGCGAGAGTGCACGGGTGAACTTTGCCACCTTCGCGCAGTCCCCGGCGGCGTTTCTGCAGGAAATACTCGGGAGTGGCGACGAGGAGGACGAGGACGAGAACGAGGGGGTGGGGCGGTGCGCTGCCGCCACCGGGGCCGAGAGGACGAGGGGGAGTTCACAAGGGAGCCCATCCGCCCGCGCGACGCTCTCCGCCGCTACAGAGGAAGTCGATGAGGAGATGGAGTCGTTTCTGCGAGACTGCGCCGATGCGTTGCCCCCGCCGGAAATGGAACACCCGTGGGACTTCTTCTAGGCGCGTCTGATGCTTCTCTTTTATCTATATATCTTTTTACATCCACAACCTTTATAGAACTGAACGGCCCTCAATACAGAAATCAGACGTTTCACCTGAGAATGCGTGTAGCACAAGATATGCTCTCGAGCCTCTATGGACGCGAGGGGCACATGTTTCTTTCCTAAGGATTGGCAGAGGGGTTTCACGTCTCGTGTCATTTTTCTCTTATACTTTTTTTTTTGTTTGTTTGTTTGTTGTTGGTAGTTTTCAAGATAGAGCATCTCTGTTCACTATTCCATATTTTTATTTTCTTCTGTTGTAGCTCTTCTCTTTTAGTCGATGGCCACTCACACTCCAAAGGAATGGACCCAAACCTGGAACTTGTTCGACGAGCACAAAAGCGGTGCGGTGTCGCAGACAGACTTGAAGCATGTCCTGCGGAGTCTAGGTCGGCGCTACACCGAAGGCGAGTTCAAGGACATCTTGTCCAACCTTCCAGAGAAGGTCCCGTATGAGAGCTTTCTTCATTTGATGCAGCAGCCCTACACAGGGCCGACAGAGGAGGACCTCGTGGCCGCCCTCCGGGCCTTTGATGCCAACGACAGCGGTAGTCTGCAGCTCTCCGAACTCATCACGCTGCTCACCTCCCTCGGTGAGAAGATGCCGGAAGCCGAGGTGTCGCAACTGCTCTCGGAAGTCGTCGTGGATGAGGAAGGACGTGTGCCCATTGAAGAGCTCTCTCGCTTTCTCTGCACCCCAGTGCCGAACATGACGCCGGATATTCTCGAACTGCAGCGCCAACTGGGTCAGATTCCTTCTTAGCGATGCGACGCTATCCTCATTCGTGAGCGAGTGTTTCGACGGCATAAAAATATGGATACTGCATTGAAGAAGGAGATGATAGATAGAGACGAGAGCAAAAGTAGTATTAGCAGCGAGGGGGGGGTCCCCTGCTCTCTCTTTCGGGGGGTTTGCAGAGAGGGACGGCGCAGGAAAAGGCTCGATCGCCGTTTGAAGAGAAAAAGAAAAAAAAATACATATATGTAAGAACGAGTAAAACGATGTAGATGATGAGACGGAGTACGGCGGAGAAGAGAGTTTCTAGTGAGGAAAGAAGAGAGAGAAAACCCACATTTATTCGAATAGCAACACGCTGCTGAAATAGGAAGAGTATTAGCTATCCGTTCACTCGTTTCCTTCTCCTTTCTTGGACGGAGCCGAACAATGGCCACAGCACAATTGGGGGTTCAGTGTGTGGGGGGTATTTTACCTTTATATATATAATATATATATATATATAAACAAGTGTCATTTAAACCCTCGTTTGACAAGTAGTGGCTGCCAATGACAACACTCCTCGTCATGCAACTCACCCCTCAAGCGTCGCTTACGATTTCTTTTACTGGGGGTACTGTTCTTTGATTCTTTGGAAGATCTTAACTGCCATATCTCTTAGTGCCACTCCCGAAAACACACAGTGGTTGTGAATGATTTGTTCTAACTTCCTTTTCATATTATTGTATCTTTATTATCATCTTTTACATCCCCAGTAACGGGTCCAAACTCTTATAATCAATTCCCGTGAGTAATTAATTATAAATTACTCTCTTCTTCTATCCCCAACACTCAAATACCGAAGCTTTCACGACGAACATTTTCGAGTAAATTGTGTAAGAGAGTCGTTCAACACTAAATACATTTAGAGTAAGCACTACCTTGACACTGATCCACCGCATTGCACTGTGCTACTGTTTCCTATCCAGATGTTTTCGTGGAATTCATCTAATGAAGGGAAGGAGCACAGGGTGGAGCCGTCGGAGGAGGAGGGGCGTGCCGCTCCCCCTCTGTCCATTCCCGGCCAGCCTCCGTCTCCCACGGAGCTCGGTAACTCAGGGTGGAACATCTTGCACAGCGCTGCCGCGGTGTACCCGTACAAGCCCTCTGACGAGCAGAAGGAAGCCATGGGGCAGTTCATTCATGGCTGGAGCTTCGCCTACGCGTGTAACTGGTGTGCTTATCACATGCGGCTCTACCTGAAGGAGCACCCCCCCACCCCTTCCGTGCTCGAGAACAAGCACGCCTTGACGCAGTACATGTGCCGCTTTCACAATCGGGTGAATGAGCACTTGAACAAGCCGCAGTACGACTGTGACAATGTTGATCTCTTGCTGCAGCGCTGGCATCCCGGCTACCCCGACAAGATGGCCGATCGCCCGAGCTGGGAGAGTCGTATGGAGGCGGAGCAGCAGCGACTACGCGAGGAGCGACAGGCAGACGTGGCGGCCGCTGTCGCCCCCTTCCAGCGCCCATTGGCCCCGACGGCGTCGGCCTCCCTGCCCCCAGAGCTGGAGCGCCACAGCGAAGTCCTCGCAGAGCCGCGGGAGCCCCACATCCCTGCCCCACCCCCACCACTGCCGCCTACCGAGGCCGACAGCCTCCGCGCACACGCCTTGGCGGGGGAGAAGAGCCAGCACTTTCACGACGCCTTCGTGGTTCCCGAGACGAAAGGGATCTTTCGCCAGCTCGCCTCGTGGTGGGCCAGCCCCGCCGCCAGAGCCCATGCAGAGGGAGACGAGGCGGCCGCCCCCTCCCTGCCCCAGACGTTTGGCGAGCAGAAGCCCACCACAGCGCCGCTCTTCAAGGGAAGGCACGAGACAGGCGCACATAGCAAAGAGATTCATCAGCACATCGACACGTTGAAGCAGCGGGGAACAGATGTCACCGCTGGGGTGGAGCAGCACAAGGCTATGGCAGAAGAGAAGCTCGCCGAAGCAGCCACTGGTTCCACTGTCAAGTTGGGCCCATTTAGCGTGATGTGGTCCGTCGACAGCTCTGCCGCGCCAGAGCAATCGATTGTCAAGGCCACTGAAGAAGTGGTGAATGCCGTCACTCAGAGAGCTCACGAACTAGGCAGTAAAGTCGAGCAGGAAGTCAACAAGGCCGGGGANCGCCGAAGCAGTCCCTGGTTCCACTGTCAAGTTGGGCCCATTGAGCTTTAGGTGGTTTATTGGCAGTTCTGCCACAGCAAAGCAATCGATTGCCAAGGACACTGAAGAAGTGGTGAATGCCGTCACTCAGAGAGCTCAGGAAATAGGCAGTAAAGTCGAGCAGCAGGAAGAGAAGCCAAAGGAAGTGCTAGAGCAGCACAAGGATTTGGCAGAAGAGAAGCTCCCCGAAGCAGCCACTGGTTCCACTGTCAAGTTGGGCCCATTGAGCTTTAGGTGGTTTGTTGGCAGTTCTGCCACAGCAGAGCAATCGATTGTCAAGGCCGCTGAAGAAGTGGTGAATGCCGTCACTCAGAGAGCTCAGAAGCTAGACAGTAAAGTCGAGCAGGAAGTAAAGCTTAAGGAAGTGCAGGAGCTGAAGGATACCGTCACGGAGGATGGCAGCGCCAAGAAGCAAGTCAGCAAGGCCAAGGAAGTGCTGGAGCACCTAAAGGCAGAGGGGGGGGCAAAGCTTTCCTTGGAGGTGGAAGCACTCCAGACAAAGCTTCAGGAGAAGGTGGAGGACATCCAGAAATCGGTGGAGGAAACTAAGAAGCGGGCAGCGCACCAGCTGAAGAAGGGCCACCAGGTGGTGCAGGAAGCCGCAGCGCCACCGCCCTTGATTCCCAGCAAGGAAGTGGAGAAACCCACGGAGGCTGTGCAGAAGGAAGGCGATCCGCAGGCGGCAATTGTGGCCGAGAAGATGATGCGCCTCGCAGAGACAGAGAAGCAGCAGGAAGAGGAAATGATGGAAGACTTGAGGGAACGCACTAAGATTTATGCTCAGGAGGCACCCCAGAGTACAGTGAAGGGGGGTGAGCATGAATCCTTTGATGTACTGCATTCGGTGGTGCAAAAGCGACAGATGCAGTCTCACACACTACAGCGCGATCCTGAAGCTGCGCGTTTACACCGCAATGTGTACTTCACCAAAGAGGCCACGAAGAAGACATCTCCGCCGGAGGCTGCTCCTCACGACCCTGTGTTGCAGAAGGAAGACGAAATGAACATGATGGACATTATGAAGCGTCTGAATGACTGCGAGATCTATTGCCCTGAGAAGGACGTTAAGACGCCTGTGGCGAAGGCTTAACAGTGATGTTGCTCGTCCCTCCCATAATTTAATAATGGTCGTCTCGCGTCACCTGCATAATCGTTTCAGGTGCTCTTATGCGGACGGTTTAGTAGTAGCTATATCTTCTTCATAGCATATATTTATCTATACGAAAATTATTATTCGTTTGTTTGTTCATTCTCCTTTGTCCGACTATCTCTGTCACTTAAAAGAAAAAAAAAAAAGTAGTGATACGAAGGCGGAATGTGTTGACGCCTCACAATCGTAGGAAAGGACTTATCGTTAGTACAATGAATAAAAAGAAAGGAGGGGAGGAAAGTTCTACTCTCTTGAAAAAAAAATAATAGAAAATAAAAAGAACTTACCCCTTATAGGGGTGAGGCCACTAGTACCAGATCAGATGATGCTTGTAATGGTCTATCACACGCACACACACGTACCTCATTCTTCCTCTTGTTTTACCATTTTCGACATCTTTGTTATGTCTACTTGTTTGTTTTATATATTTTAGTAGCAACAAATAGATTGAAAAAATCATTGATACATCTAAAGAATAAATAGATATTAGAGCACATTCAGATACATCTGTATACATTTAGTTATTTGATTACGTTCTGTGAAGAAGTTCCTGAACCGTGCTTCGTATCAGTGAAAGGCTTATCTTTCCTGTTCAGTTTTTTTTTTCTTTTTGTTTTTCTGCATCTTATTCACTTTCCTTATTACACGATTGCTACAAGAGAGAAGCTTCACAACGCCTTATCGATTGCTACATCTCATTTCGTCCTTCACATTCGTTGTGTTGGTAAAGGCTTTCGATTTTACTACTACAACTCCTCCGCTTGCCCTGTTGCAAGAGAGAAGCACCGAATGTCCTCGAACGCCCTGTACATCGCAGCGGCCTCACCGTCACCACAGAGGTGCCCCTCAAGGCCCGTTAGCGCAGGACTGAGAAGGGCATCATCTCCTGCACCAAGTCTGGAATGCCGAGAAGACGTGTCACTCGCCTCGCAGCGGGTGATCGGTATGGCCCCGTACGACGTCCATCAGCGCTTTATTACTCGCTCCCTGCTCTCTTATGAGGAGAGCGCAGACGTCGGGGAGACAAGGACAGAGGCGCGAGAGAAGTGGTGTGCGGAATCCCTGTTCAACGCTCCTCCCATGCCTCCCTCCTCGTCTCGCTTCACAGCGTCGTGTGCGACTCACCTGAAGGTCATTCCTATCAACAGTGCCTATGTCTTGACGTCCGTCGTTCGCCGTACCAGCACCTCCTCTCCGCGAATCGGTCTGCTGCAGCTCGAGCCTTTACTCCCCGCCCCCTCAGCGAAGGGGGACGGCAACACATTCTCCAGCGCGGCAGCACCGTCCGTCACGCTGCCTTTCCCTGCCGTCACCGGCTGGGTGCGGGACTACACAGCGAAGGCGATGGCAGCCGCCCTCCGACACCTGGTGCACGCCATGGGAAGGAGCTCCACCGACTGGCTTCTGCATCCGCCCCCGCCTCCGAGCAGTCGAGGGGAGCACGAGGCCCGTGAGGAGAGCTATGCCTCCTCTCGACGCTCCTCTGTCTCCCTTTCCATGATGATGTCGTCCCCAGTTGCCGCCGCAGGGGAGTCGGAGCCCCTGGACGGCGACCGGCTCATCGCGGAGACGACCCGCTCCTGCGCTGTACTTCAACAGCCACACGACGAGCAGCTCGAGGCAGATGCGGTGGCGGCGCAAAACGGGTTTCTTCGGGCCCAGTCCGAACTCTCGCACCGACTCCTCGTCGCCGACGGCACCGTCACCCACGCGATATACGCCGTGGAAGTGAAGGTCGGTGGTGCCGACGTCGAGATGGAGCCTACGCTCTCCTCCTCTTCCCAACCCCGTATTCGGGTGCTTAGTCGAGAAGCTTATTTTCGTAATGCGAGCACGGACGATCTTCCTACAGCAAAGCATTTATCTTCGCCTTCCGAGCGGTCGTCCCATCGGGTGCGCAGCGAAGACAAAGGCGATACGGAAAACGAAAGCGAGACCATCCCGGAGCAACCCTTCCAGATGGAGCAGGGAGGACAGATGCGGTATCAGCCCGTGATTGGGTCTGGGATCCCTGGATTTCGAGACGGGATATTCACGCAGTGTCAGTTTCACACACCCACAGCGCTCTGTTGGCGGACCCACACGTCCTCCTTTCCTCAAGGAATGGAGGACTCTACCGCACCGCTCTTCTCTCTCCCCTTAAAAGACGCCGCCGCAGCTCTCGAGGCGGGAGAACCCGTTGTGACGACGGACTTGAAAGTGTCCCTCACTGCCTTTCTGAAGCGTGTCGCCCCTAGCGGTTCCAGTGCCGCTTGTTCGCAGCTCTTTATTAGTGACACGGGCAATCACGCGATTCGTCTGGCGGATTTCCGCACTCAACTCGTTCGCACCGTGTTGGGTCTTCACCGCATTCCGGGGTACCGGGATGGCGGGGTGCACGCCGCGCTGCTGTCGGCCGCCACGAGTATGGTGTACAGCAGCCGCGGTCTCGTCTTCACGGACGGAGCGAACGGAGCGGTGCGACTGCTCAGCGGTGCCGTTCCGGAAGAGCTCTCCCTTCCTACTCCCTCGCCAGAGGCGAATGCATCGGAAATAAGCCAGAAGACGGAGAAGTCCGCAGTGCTGCAGCCGCAGCTGGAGTCGCCCACCGAGATCTTATTGAAGGAGGAGCCGGAATTAGAGCTATTACTGAATGAATTGCAATCCATCGCCTCTGGGACGAGAAGGAAGCAGACCATGAAAAAGAAAAAGGCTAAAGAGTCCGAGGCACCTCAAAGTACGGAGTTGAACCCTGAAGAGCCGGGGAACACCTTTCATCGCACCACCATCCACTCCCCAATGTCCACCACCGCTGCGGCACTGCGATCTGCAGCCGACTCTTTGGAGCAGCTCCTCTCCGCGGCCCCCAACAACAGCTCCGACGATGCAACGGGTCAGGGCTCGACGCCATTGATTTCAACACCACAGAGTCCGCAGAGTGCGGTGAAGCCGAATGGCGTGGCCACAGCAGCAGCAGTGACGAACAAGTTG
Source organism: Vickermania spadyakhi (assembly GCA_030849815.1). NCBI lineage: Eukaryota > Euglenozoa > Kinetoplastea > Trypanosomatida > Trypanosomatidae > Vickermania > Vickermania spadyakhi. The sequence goes on from JASAOA010001749.1 coordinate 27,783, forward strand.
AAGGGTATCCAGCAACCCCCACCCCCAACACCCACGCCGGAGGCACCTCAGCGTGATTTCTTGGATGGTCTACGTGTGTGGACGCTGGCTGGCGGCGGCGCTGTGGAGCAGGAAGGTGCAGCGTATCTCCCCATCTCTCCCGATGTCGCTGTAGCCGACGTCCAGAAGTTTTGTTCTAGTGCGGGAGTATGCTATATGGATGCCCCGCAGCGCGCCAACTGCGCTCGGTTTGGCTACTTGAGTGATATGGTCTACATCCCAGACAGCAGTGGAGGCGAAGCCGGTGCACTCTTTTTGTGTGACACCACCAACCACGCGGTGCGGGTGTTGACCAGGGAGGGGGTCCACTCGGTCGTCGGGCCATTGGATTTCCCGCCAGATATGAAGAAGGGCCTTTCGCCGCTTCATGCGCCGGTGCAACTCCTCGCGCTCTCTCTCAATCGTCGTCGAGGCGTTCATCGCCCCTCCTCGCATCGACAGCCTTCGTCCAGTAGTAGTTCCGCTGCACCCGCGACAGTCTACAGTACCTACATGGCGCTGCTGGTCGTGAATGGGAGCGAGACGCGAACGGGTGTCAACGCAGAGCCGGCTTTGGATGGAATGGCGGAGGATCCTCCTCGTACGGGTGACCCCTTCGCAGAGAGGGAGTTCCACCGGTTCACCCGCACTCAGAAAAGGACGAGCCCTTGTTTCTCAAGGCAGCAGAGGTCATTCGGCGCACACGAAAAGAAGCAGTGGAGCCCGATCGCTTCCGAGCTCGATTCGTCGTCTCCTTTCGCCTGTAATGGAGGGCTGAGGGCCACCCTCCTCCTCCCCGTCACCGACACTTTTATGGAGCACGTCTGTCAATCCATCAAATTTAAAAGGACGCTTCGGAAGCCAATCACCGCGGAGGGCGACGAATCGATCCACAAGAAGACGACTTTGCAAGAGGAGGAAGAGGAGGAGGAGGAGGAGATCGCACAAGCGATGGCCAAGATGGTCCAGCTAGGGGTGGAGTCCACCGCTACAGGTCGTCGTGTGCTTGGTGAACTTCTCGTGCCGTCTATCGAAGTCGTCCCCATGAAGCCGAAACGCACCCAACGTCAGAAGGATGAGACGGCGCAAGACACGGGTGCTCTTGCCTCGTCTTACTATTACCTCGATCAGCAGCGCCACTTGCGGTACTGGTTCCCTTGGATCTTCCCTCCCGTGCCAGTGGTGCCCGCCTTAGACGACACGCTGGGCTCCCCATATCTCCATCTCGGTGGCCCAGTCGTCCGCCGCACTCGCACGAGGGCTTCCACTTCGCCTTCGTCTACGGGGCGGGGGACAGAAGAGATCCGGACGCCACCGCTCTCTGAGACCCCGGTGCGCTATCCTCTCACCCCACCCCGCACTCCGGACTCCGCAGGTGCGAGCGGCTCACCTGTTCGAAATGGGTGTCGGCCCTCCTCCAACGCCGCAGCAGACGTCAGCCCGCCACCGCACCGCAGCAGGAGCGTACTCTCCTCCTCCTCGGCGTCGCGGCCAGAACTGCTCGGCTGCGGCGCGGACTTCCCACGCGCCCATTTAGAAGTCTGGCAAGGAAATCTCACCTCCGGTGCGCACGAGGAGAAGCCGCTTCGGCTGGATGGCGGCCGGGAGGAGCGCTCGTGTTCCGCTCCGCCCGAGTGCCGCTCCTACACCGCTTCTCCAGAAAGACCGCCGTCGTCCAAACCGGAGCGGAAGAAACAGCACCGTTTAGATGAAGGAAGTGTGCCGAGTCATCTCACGGCTCACCCCACATACCCGGGCGATATCGTACTGTCCGACGAGCTCTCTGGAACGATGGGAAGTGCGAAGGGGGCAACGATGTCGGGAGACGGACTTCAGCGCCACAGCGGGGTCACCCTGGAAGACCTCGTCGAAGGCCACTCGACTCCCACTCCTCAGAGACACCACTCCTACAGCCCAGGCGATCCCACGGAGGACAGTGCGATGCCTCCCTCTCCCAGCTGCAGCAGTAGCAACACCAGCTTTAGCACTGCCTCTCGGGTGGTGGTGGCCCCGTCGCCGCGCGGTGCCACGGTCTCTCGCACTTCCGAACCAACGGAGGAGGCGGCGTCGAGTGGGGGGTTCGAGGAGACGGAGAGGGCAGAAGAACGGCTGCACAGGGAAAACCTGTTCGCAGTGCAGCCGCCCTGGCTCCATGATCACCCCACGCGAAAGGACCGACCGAACCCGAACAGAAGCAGTTCTTCGACGGCTTCAACGCGTTCAGAGGAGCGCAGAGGAGCCGCACTGGAGGAGGTGGTAGAGGGCGAAGAGCTCTCTCTCTCCTGGCCGTCCCACCCCCCCACACGACGCCATTCCTACAGAGCGACCAGTTCACCCACCGAAGCCGATACGTTCACCGCGGATGGGTCGGTCTACCCTCTCACGTTATCCGTTCAAATACTCGAGGACAACTCTGAGGCTGCGGCCCAGCCTCTTGGCGCTTCATTGCTTTCTTCCATCACACGGGCGGCAGCTGGAAGGGCGAGTGGGAGCCCGTGGTTCGCTCCCTCGTCTCCTTTGGCCGGTGGCAGTAGTTGCGCTAGCAGCCTTGCCTCCCGTCACACCGTCTCACTCCATTATCCCCAGCAATGGCCCTCGGTGGCCGCCACCCCGCTGCAGTATATCCAACCCTCTCGCCTGAGTCTGACGGTGATCGACAGTTCGTGCCATCGCACCCGCAGACCTACCGACACCGCAGAGAGGCAGGAGACCGAGAGCGAGAGGCCCTCCACCACACCACTGCCGAGCACTGCCACTTCTACGAGGGACCCGAAGAAGACCATGGCACAGCAGCAGCAACGAGAAGCACCGCAGAAGACAGTCACCGCTTCACGGGAGGAGGGGAATACGACGGATCCCTCTCTCACTGCGCTCGCACGTCTGAAGGACATCTATCACCGCTTCGCCACCCCCTCTGTCCCTTCGGAACGGCGCTCGAAGTCTTCCAAGACTCCAGTGGCCTCCTCTGGCGTAGGGGAAGAAATGTCTCTTATCGGTCTCTGGTATTACCTCTACTTAACGCGTTATTTGGAAGCCCCTGTGGCCCTGAGTCATTGCTTTGCTGGTGTCGCTTATGAGGTTCAACACGTTCACACCGATGAGCCGTTTCAATTGAACTCCCCCGCTTTTCGGAAGGACGAGGAGGACTTTGGCGGAAACAAAAGTAAGAACTTCAGCAGCAGAAGCACTCCGAAGATCTCTACCACAAGAAGCGCTCCTCCGTCCTGCACGGGCTTTCCTTCGCCGCAGTGGAGTTCGTTCCACGTATGGTCTTCACCGACGCACCCGGTCTCCTCCCCCTCCACCACGTCGCGTGTGGTGCGTTCGATGGCACCGCCGTCCAGTTTTCCTGTGGACCCCAGGCTAGTACTTCACCACCTCTATCGTGGCAGTGTTCAGGAGCGAGGTTATCATGTCTACGCTGCGTTGGAGTTCGAGAGCTTTGTACACCTGCTGTGTATCATGACCTTGTGGGAGGAGAAGTGCTTAGTGCGTCTTGGAGAAAGAGAAGGCGAAGGCAGTCACCCCATCTCGAGCCGCCGCCCCCTCCTGCAGATGCGGTCCTCGTTCTCCCAAGACGCGCAAAGAGCGCAGAGTGTAGAGCGGGGGAGTCGAGCCGCACGGGAGGCGTGTGCACGTCGAGGAGCACACGGCCGCCCGCCGCAGCCGCAGCGCTCTGAGAGTTGGCTGTGTGTGCGTCATCTATTTCCACCCCTTCACGACGAGGAAGACGAGACGATGGAGGAGGCGGGAAAGGGAATCACCACACCGCAGAGTGCTCGCACCACCCGAAAGCCCTCTGGACACCTGCAGACGTCGTTCCCTCTGACAAGCAGTCCTCCTCCTCCAGAGAAGTGCGGCGCGGTGCCTTCGAATTGGTTTGATTTGTTTGCTCCCTCGCAACTTGAAATGACCGTAGCAGAGGCGGAGGAGGCGAGGGCCGGCCCTCCTCCTGCTTCCCGGTCTGCTCTCTTACGCTCTGATCCCAGCGCCTCCGCTAATTCAAGCAGCAGTCCCTCTCTGTTGAACTGCGCCACTCAGGGATGTCGTACTCGATACGGGAAAGAAGTCGCACAGCGCTGGAGGCACTACTTGAGTCAAGGTGGGGTGTGGCATGTGCTGCAGGAGGAAGTACTGCAGCAGGAAGCGATCTTTCTCGCAGAACAGCGGCACACAATGGAAGTCTTATTGCGGCGGCTCACAGCCCCCGTTCCGGAGTCCTCCGCACAGAGCGGTTCGGAGTGGCACGAGAAGAGTTTGTTGCGGGATGCGGTGCAGCGGGTGGAGGCCAGGCTGCTCGTGTTTCCCACGGAGGCGGAGGGCCTCCACACCGCGGAAGGTGCCGCGCTCCAAGTTTGCGACGCCACCACTGCAGAATCCTCGAAGTCCGAGGTCCAGTACGACACGAAAAGGTGCATTGCGACAGTCCCTCATCGTCGTCGTAGCGATATCGAGAAGGACCGCCGCGTCCGGGACATCTTTGAGCGCCTCCTACGCCACGAGCGCGGCTTGTGGGACTTGTTTGAGGCATTCAGTACCGCCACCGCGGCAGACGCTGGGACAGTTTCGGATCCCTTGATCCCTCGACCCACCAGTGGAGGAGTGCTGTCATCGCGCTCGGTGAACGAGATCTCCTCTTCGCAAAAGAGCACAGTGGCTTCCCTGCCAAAGAAGACGGATACGGAAGTCGATGTTCCGGTGACCGCCGTATCGAAGGAGGCTTGGCGGACGTCACGGAGCTCCTCCTCGCTGACCTCCACCTTGCGAGTCCTCACCTGGTCGGAGTTTTTAAACCTGTGGCGCGCCATTGGGCTCTTCCCGTCCTTTGTGAACTACCGAGAACTCTCTCTCCTGTTCAAGGAAGCGGCGCGAGTCCCGCTGCTGATCCCGCCAGAGTCGTATCGCCCCGCACCGGAGTCGCGCCGCTCCCCGGCATCGACACTTCGCTCCGGCAGCGACGTCCCGTTCGAGGTGTGGCGCGATTGGGGGGCGGAGGGGAGTACCGCAGCGCCGTCGTCGACAGGCGATCAGAGAAGGAGCGAGGCGGAGCGCTCCTGTGGCGAGGTCTTGTATTTCATCCCCTTTGTCGAAAGTGTGGTGCGCCTCGCCCTGCACCTCTTTCACGGTACGAAACCTCCGAATTCCCCTTCGTCTGGTGCCGCACCACCGCAGGAACCCCTCCACAGCAGCGAGACAACGACGAGGAAGAGAGCGGTGAAGGATGGCAAGGAAGCCCCACCGAGCAGCACCTGTAGTTCCATAGGAAAGAAGGACAGCTGGAAGAGCCAGGTAGAGCAGCCGCACACTGCAGCGGAGAAGCTGGACGACTTCTGTCGACTCCTAAATGCGTTGCTGAAACGAACCGCGGAGGAGCTGGCGTCACCGAGCGGTGGACTCGCAGGGGTACCTTCTGGAAGTGCCGCGGCTGGTGGACGTTCTCTCTCGGGGGGTTGGCACACACACTCTACCACGGGGCAGGATCTCAGTACCAGAGCACGACTGCTGCATTTAATGGAGCATTGGAAAGGGTTTCGCTTGTGATGGATGGTTTTCTTCGCCACACGAGTTTGAAATTCAGAACTGACTGTACACACACTATTTTGAAATATATATATTTCACTACTTTTTATTATTACACACACTTGCACATTAGATTTTCATTAGATTCACTTTAACACATTCACCAAGTAAAGAAAAAAGAGAGAGAAGGAAGTAAATTCACATGGACTTGAAAAGATAATTTTTTTGTGTGTCCATTGGTTTGCAGAAAAAGTAAAATACGCATACAAAACAGTAAGCCACACGATGGTTTGCCTCCTCCGCTCCTTGTTATTTTTCTCCTCTTTATTCCTGTTTGTTTATTGTACTTTGTGTCTTAGTATTTTTCTTACGTATATCTAAAGAGATAGAGTGGTGCTCTTGTGTCGCACACCACCACTGTCTCTCACACCACATCATCAGATTGGTTTCACTCAACACTTACTCCTGCTACTGTCCAGTGTATTCAACGTCTGATATTGGACCTCTGTGTTTGCTTTCCATCTGTAGCTGATTTTATTATTATTCTTCTTATTCTTATTATTCCTTCACACGACAAGAGGATCTCCTCGCTTCATCTGTCCGTTATTGATCGCCATCGTCATTGTAGTTCACTGAGAGCGTTTTTTTTTTTTTACCCTCACACGGATGTCCGCCCACAACGGGAGCCGCAGCGTTCCGCCAGAGGAGCCGGGCAGTGAAAAGGAGAATGAGGGAGCGGAGGAGGAGGCGACCACGATGGCCGCAGCAATGGGGCGAGGTCTCTCTGGCGCGTATCTGCAGCTGCACCGCACCTGGGACGCGGTCGGGCTGTCGCGTGAGGAGCAGCGCCGTCAGTGGGAAAACTTTGTGCACGGCTCGATGGAGCCGCTGCTGCAGCACTGGGTGAGAGCCCACCGCCAGGCCGAGAGAGACGTCGTGCACACCAACGATCTGCTGCTGCAGAAGATGGTCTGGCTCGTCTATCAGCTACGAGAGCAGCCCGAGGGGGACTGCCTGCGTGCGCTGTGGGAGGCGATCGAGCTGCACCACACACCCAACAACGCCAAGGCCATGCTGCTGATTCAAGACGTGGAGGACCAGGAGATGATACAGAATTCGGGGCAAAAGCCGAGTGAGCCGGTGAGTGAGGAGGAGGACAGTGAGGAGGAGGCAGGCCTCCAGCTGCTACCGTATCACCTGGGGGAAGGCTCCCTCCTCGCGAGCTCTGGAAACACCTCCGTAAAGGAAGCCAAGAAACGTTTAGAAGCAAAGAAAGCGCCGCACTCCCGATCCAGCCAGCGAAGGCGGATGTCGTACTGGCAGCATTTAAAGCGCTGGTTGCCTTTCTTTTGGGGAAAGGCTGCGGCCACCACCCCATCGACGGTACCGAGCCGGTGTGAGACCGACGCCACGGCTCCCTCCCACGTTCCATCGGAGGTGAGCAGCTTCTCCTCCGTGGTCATTCAGCAGGATATTGAAGGAGCCCTGCAGCGCCTCACTGGCTCGTCGCACCGGGAGCTCTTCCTGCTTTTGGTGGACGAGGTTCGGCGCCTCCAGCACCTCATGCACTGCCGCCAACTCGCCCGGGTCATTCTTTCCCATCAGTCCGTGTTGTGGAACGGTCAGGAGGCGTTCGCCACGTCGCAGGTTGACACCGACACAGCCTCCATCTCGTCTCATCAGCTGCAGCTGCGGAAGGCCATTGAATGCTCCCGCATCGCCATCGCTCTGCACCAGCTCACCGTACTGAAGGAAGCAATGGAATGCCGTCCGGAAACAATTCCTATCGATTCGATTCTCTTACCACTACCGCTCGCGGAAGAGCAGCAGCCGCTCATGAACACCATGACGAAGCACACGGCAACAGCGTTAGTGAGGCAGTGCTGTCAAGGCGAGGAACGGGGTGCCGTGAGCGGGTGGCGTGGCGACGCGATAGTGTTACCGCCTACCCGTTTATCGCAGCTGATGCGTCTCGTCACGACGCCTCCATCATCACCGGGGGAATCTTCCGCCGCCGCTGCTGCGCCACTAACGCATCACCAGCAGCAGGAAGAAGAAGGAGACGGTGGGTGGTCCAGTGGAGTGCCCCGCCCCACCGTCACGTGCTGGTCCGATGCCTCCTCGATGAAGTCCTCGCGTCTCTTCGCCTCCTGCAAGGAGCGGCAGAGCACCACGCCACGCCTGCCGGAGCCACCCGCACCGAATCCGTCGTCGGTCCTCCGCACAGGGCCACAGGACGAGCTGGGCCTGTTGTTAGAGGCGTCCGCGTACCGTGAAGCCACGGAGGACCGTCAGCGGTGCTCGTACCAACCGCTTCATCTCTTCGGCAGTGTTCCACCACCGCAGCCGCCTCGGTCCTCTCTCGAGCGAGGCCGCCCTTCTTCTGGTGCGACCTCGCTGCTCGTGTTGCCAAACGTGGTGGCGCCGCGATCCGGAGCTCCACCACAGCAGAACGCCACGAGTGTGGAAGCGACGTCGCTGGCGCTGCAGCGGCATCTCCGCCACACGGAGACAGAGAAGAAAGGTGCGTGTTCCGTGGCGGTACCAGACCCCCTGGAGGAGGCGCCAGCGGTCGTTTCTCCGTTTCCGTCTCTCCACTACGCCACACTACACCTTCCCGCATCCTTGGAGGCACAACTGTTAGAAGCCCCGTACCACACCACCTCGACAGGGAGATCAGGACAGACTGAAAATGGGACACAAGCCAACGCCGCATCGCAGGAGGCGTCGGTGGCGCCACCACCCCCTCTCACGGAGGCCTGCTTGTCCATGGAGCAGCTCCTGGGTGCGATTCAAGAGTTGGACAACTCCCTCACTCTCCAGCTTCGGTCAGCGGTAGCGTCGGAGACGGCTCAGTTCAGAGCGCTGGTAGCACTGCTGGAAGCGGAGTGGCAGCACACACAACACCTCTTGAAGGAAGTGGAACAGCGGGCTTCGGGCGAGGAGAAGCCGACGTGTGGCGAGGAGAGAGCGCAGACCTTCATGTCCTCCCCAGCGACTGGAATGGCTCGAGTAATGGACTTCTTGACGGCGCAGTTTGAGCGAGAGTTCCAGCAATGGGAGAAGAAGGACTACCGTTTCTTAGCCGCCCCTGTGGTGGACGAGGCGGGAGGGCTTCTCTGCCCGTCGGAGGTGCCGGTGTGGTGGGCGGAGTTCACCGCCCAGCGGCGGCAGCTCTTTGGTGTTCTCGCCGCAACGACGGATGCCTCGTCGACCTCAGCGATGAACGAGTTGTGTGTGGTGCCAGCGCTTCAGCACGTGGTGATTGGGGCCTCTTGTCTCGCGACGGCGGTGCGCCGCTACGCAATCGACAGCTGCGAGGCCGCCAGCACCGCGATGGTGCAGCAGTACGAGAAGGTCCTCCAGCAGATGGCCGTCCGTCTCACGGAAGTGCATCGCGAATACTATAGCTGCTGCGGTGGCGGCCCCTCGACGCGTAGCAGTGGCGCCATAGGAAAGCGAGGGCGTCCTGTGTCGCCACCCCCTCCGCTAAACCTCGAGCTGCGGCTGATTGGTCGCTGCCACGGCATCTTAGTGGCGCCGCACGCTCTGGGCGCTTCTCCGGGGCGCTCGTCGGGCTCCACGCCAGAGCAGCTGGCCGCCGCGGTGTTCGCGCCGCTTCAGCGCTGGATTCGCGAGGCGCAGGTGGAGGTGCGAGCACTCTCCGAGGCCCTGCAGCAGCTGGAGCGCCGATGGAGTATTGTGCGAGAAGTCCGGCCGCTCCTGCAACAGCGACATGCTCTGCTGGAGGAGCAGCGGGAGTTAGTCGTGGAGCAGCGAAGAGGCGATCGTCTTCTGAACAAGAAAGTCAACATGGCGCAGAAGCTGCTCAAGGAGGAGGCGGCACGGCACCGTGCTGCCAAGGTGTTACCCTCCCTGATGCAGAAGCTGGAGCACCTTGTGAAAGAGTGGAAAGGACTCAACGCCACAGCAACGTCAACCACGCCGGCATTACTGCAACTGCCCAGCACGCCTCTCTGTGTGGATGGGCAGGAGGTCGAGACAGTGCTCCAAAACCATAGCGCGGAGGTGTTGGCGATCGGCATCAGCGTCTCGGACAGACCTCATCGACGAAGGGCGACGACGCTCTCCTCGTCACGCACTGTCAGCGTGGCGCCGCTCAGTTACACGCCCACGCCCCCTTCCCGCTCCCGAACACCCACGCCCGTCTCCTCTCAGACCACAGAGGCGAGGCGACATGATCTTCTCCCCACACGAGTCCAGGCGGCGCCAGCGGGTGGATTGCCGGCGACGCCACCCTTTCGACCAGGGTCTCCGGACGGCACGCCGCCACCGACAAAACGAGCCCGACACGCCACGAAGAAGCCGTCCCTGAGTTGTCGGCGCCGCAGCCCGCTCGCTCCTTCCCTCTCCCCACCGCCGCTGCTTCGTCGTGCTTCCCCCTTGTCCCACAATGCAGGTCCAGCTGCCTCACCGGGTCCGGTCAAACCACAACGGCCACTGTTGGTGCGCAGCGCGGCCACCCCACTCCCCCCGCCTTCCGCACGCTCCAGAAAGCCGGGCCCGACGCGAAGTCCCACACCGCCGCCGCTGCTCCAGACCCCACCCTCGTCCCAACGGCACCCACAGGGAGTGGAGAGCAACTCGCTGACCCCGTGCTCGTGCGGACAGAAACGCTGGCGTGCCACGCCGTCTCCCTCCGCTCCATGAGTCCCAAGGCAAAAAAGAAGTGGGGAGAGAAGCGGTTCGTGTGACGGCACCTTCGATATCTTTTTATTATTATTATTTTATTTTAGAAATTAGTATTCCCTTTCACCCTAGATGTTATTTGGAGCCATTTACTTTCTTTTCCCACTATTTCACTCATTTTTTTGTACGGGAGCCCTTTTCACACTTGAGAAAATTCCACATTGAAAAGGACTCTTTCACTATCATTTAGATTTCACTACCAAAGTCAAACTAGGACTTCACATTAATATTCTGATTTTGATTTTTTGGTGTCACAGAGAAAATGAGGAGACGAATCCGAAAGATGTACTTTGGTGTATTCTTCTTGACGGTGACTTGTATCGAACGTGTATTTTGATGGAGAGCATGTCTACTTGACTGAATTCTTTAAGTGTTTTGCGCTTCGCTTCTCTATTTCTCTTCACTTCTCGGTAGATATGTCTGCCTTTCTCTGCCTCCCTGTTCCCCATCCAACAACTACGCGTAATAATTGAAGTACGACGATGTGATTCCACTGTACAACATGGAGGAACACTGGAAACACAGTAGCAAGACATTTAATGAAATAAAATATGAAAAATATTAAAGATGTGGGGCGGCTTTATTTCTTCTACTGGTGGCTCCACTGGCAGTACCTCTCTATTCGAGAAGAGGCGATTCTGTTTAATTTTTTCTTTTCTTTTTTTTTTCCCCCATTTTTCTTGTTTTAAATGTATATATTGATGGGTTTTCCCGTATTTTCTTAACCTCCACATATAAAGTATTGCTGCACAGCACTTTGTCGTAGGAATATCATCATTGTCGACCGCGTCTTTTACGCCTGGTACAGTAGGATTGGGCACAGCACTCATACACACATTCGTTGCACTAGTTTAACCCCCTCCCCCTTCCAAATAGAAAAGCGAATACGCACTTACTTACTAGACGCGGAGGCAGATACACGGAGAGGAGAAACGTTCAGAGATAAGAGAGGGATCTCTTCTGGAACGTCTCTCTAGTGGGTGACTGCTTCTTGCTTTTATTTGCATCCCCCAATACTTATTTATATATATATTCGTAGAGAAACCCATTTTAGTGTGATTTTATAGGCGCGCACAAATCCTTTGGGGTTTACCGTTTCTGTTCTGTTTTCCCCTTCCAGTGTGCGTGTTCTTTTATTTTAAGTATCATCCATATATTTACTTGTTACTTTTCATATATTATTATTGGTATTACTATTATTATTTGGAGGTGGGTTCCCATACGAGGAACTTATTTATTTGTTGTTTCTGTTACTAAGTTAGTTGGATTTCTATTTCCACAAATATCTATATAGCTGTGTAGGAAATAAAAATAATAAATTATAATAAGATATATTTGATCCATAGAGTGACTCCTACGTCGTCTGTATTATCAGCTTCTTCACGGGCAGAAAAAACGAAAGACGTATCCACTTTTTTCTTTTTTTGGCTGTCAACCCTCGGAACTTAAGGTAATTTTGTGGAGAGAGGTACTTTCCAAGGCTCTAAAGTATATAACTACACAGCAAGCTGTCGAGAAGTTTCATTTCTCGTTGGACGCGTGTCTGTGGAAAAAAAAGCAACGCTCTCTTCTCTTCGTTGATACATATACAGTTTGTCCTGAATCCTTTTTCAGGTGTATCACAGGGTATGAGTAATTCCTGCTATACACCACATTCGAATCGTACGTCATCCACCCTCAGCAGCAACGAGAACCACCTCGCTAACAGTAATAGGAGCAGTACCCAGAAGAAGAACGAGAACTCTCTCAAAGCGACACATCCCACCTTGTGGCGCACACCGGCTTTATTGCATTCCAGTCCTCAGGATCCTAAAGGCGCTAAGGCCTTCAGCGAGGTTGACGTCTCCCCTCCTCTCTGTCTCAAGAAGAATCCTTTTGGTCGCTCCTCTCAGGGGAGCTCTTCGCTTCACTCTTCCTCCCCTTCTACACCGTTTCCAGAGCTCTCGGTAACGCCTCCCAAAGACATCAACAATAACATCTTCCACTCGAGCCACCGGCACAGCGTTCCGAGTCTCCCGCCTAAGGCCTCGAAGCTGCAACACTCTGCTTCAGACATCGTCTTTCCATCCCCAACTACCGAACTGTTGGTGGGTCTTCCTGTTGTCTTCTCCCCCGAACAGGAGCCCGAGGAGAGTCGCACGCCGACCAGCACAGGTAGCAGCCCCTCGCGCTACGCTCTGCAGGCACTTCCTTCACACGGGAACAGCACTTACCCTGGTTTCCATCCCCGCACCAGCGATACAGAGTGGAGCTGCCACGAGACCGACGGTAAGACCAAAGGAGAGGAGGACCCTGAGCCACGAGCGCAGAACGCGTCACAGTCTACTACTCCATCGCACAGTAGACGAAGCGAAGCGTCCAGTGCGAGTCGGACGCCACATCAGCAGGACACAGGGAGCAGAAGTTACGTTCAGTATCGTCGTTCTGCTCGGCAGACCGGCAGTTGTGCCCGTGAGCCCTTTTTTGAGGACGAGTTAGAGGAGGACGAGCGCGCAGACAAAGAGCACACTCGTATCCCAGCCCCACCACCCGCTCAGGAACATTTTCGTCGCTCTCCAGATAAACTCTGTAACAACAACAACAGCGGCACTGTTTCTGGTGCAAATTCCTCTCGAAACACCAATAGTAATCCTAATCGTAATAGTAATAGCAACCCAAACCCTTATTCCGAAACATCTTTATTTGAAAGTGCTCCCTTGAGTCGCACCTACTCGCATACCATCTTCGAAGACAACTTCCCTCCCGTCCCGAATCTCAGGACCACAGCTTCGCTGAGTGCGACAACCTCTACAGCTGGAGCGGATCTTTTAACTCTTTCTGCAGGCACTTTGGTGTTTGGTGAGAAGGAAGGCGTAGTACCGCAGACTAATATTCCCTGGGTCCCCTCCACTGAGCCGTTTCTCGACTCCGATACGCCACTCCTCCAGCACGGCGATAACGTGGAAGACATCTCTCCGGAGTTTAGTCTCAATCGCCCGCTCCTCACCCTCGGACATCTACTCCTCAACAGCCCTTCCCCTTCGGTCGATCTCGGCACCCCGCGCCACATGACCTCCCACCAATCGCTCTCCGGCGCGAACGTGGCCTCCTCCGAGCGAACCCCACCCCACCCGCAGCAGGACGCCTTCCCGTCCTCTCTGGGGTTTCACCGCAGCAACAGCACAGGTAGCAGCAGCAGCAGCAGCAGCAGCAGCACACGAGGAATGAACCCCGCCTTTTGTCTGTCCCCACGCGCCTTTTCCGATGACGCGCTCAGCGCCTTGGGCACGAGCGGTAAACAGGAGACACCGCGCCGAGTGATGACATTGATGCTGGACAAGGAGAAGCCACCACGGAAAGAGCTCTGTGACGTCTCCCTCCCTGAAGAGCGCCAGACGTTTCTCTTCACACGCTGTCTCTCTGTGCTGCACCGCATGACCCCAGCGAGTGTGGTGCAGTCCCTCCTTCCCGTCCTTCTCGCCTGCTTGGAAAACGACGACGAGAACCACGACCACCCAGAGGACAGCAGCATCGAAGTGGTGGCCCAGTACTGCCTCCCAGAGGTCTTTGAGGCGGTGCAGCATACCGCCGACATGCCCATGATGGCGGCTTTCATTATGCCCATGCTGCACCTCTGCACTGCCGCCGACCGCCGCACATTTCCCATTGTCAGTCGCTGCTTACAACGGATTACAGACCGCATGAAGGACGAAGGCGTCGTGGCCATCATGGTCCCGCTGGTGCAGCACCTGCGCTTTGCGGACTGCAGCCTCCCTCGGGCCATCGCGGCTGGCGTACTGCATGCCATCGCGGCGAGACCTGGTGTGCTGCAGGCCACGAACACGAGCCTCTCCCGCTGGTTCTCGTACTACATGGAGTCCGCCAAGGATACGTGCCCTATTGTACGCGAGGCCGCCGTAGACGCCCTGACGGCGTGGGTGGAGGTCGCGCAGGCGCAGCACATCGCCTTAGCGGAGATGCCCTTTCCGCTCTTTCACGACCTGATGGCCGATGACCTCAGCGACACGGTGCGGTACCTCCTCGTGGACCGTCTCATGGACATTGCGGAGAAGATCGGAAAACCCTCGACGAGCAAATACATTTGTCCACCCTTCTATTCTGCGGTGAAGGATCGCAGCTGGCGTGTGCGATACCGCGTGGCCCGATTCCTCGGCCAGCTGGCGCAGCTCGTCGTTGCTCCGGAGGAGGTGCTCTCCGAAGCCCTCTCTCTCTCGAGGGACGAGGAGGTAGAGATACGAGCCGCGGTGGCAGAGCAGCTCGGGGTCTTCGTCCCGCTCGTCAGTGCCACCGCTGGCAAGGATCTCATCGTCCCCACTGCACTGCGCCTCGCCGACGATGAAAACCGAACGGTGCAGCTGCACATGATCGCCCACATCGCCCCCTTGGCCTCTATCAGCCATGAAACCGCCTGGGTGGTGTGCAAGCGCATCACAGCAGCGATGGAGAAGAATGACATTCGCCTTCAGGCGCACGCCCTCAGCAGTGTGTGTCGCCTCATTGAAACCCTCTACTGCCAGCGGCGTGGCATTAACCGCGAGCAACTGCTCCCTGGCATTCCCTCCCCTCACCGTTTAGAGGCCCCCTTGGACCCGCTCTACAGCAGCCACGGCCATCGGCTGAGCCAACTCTCTTCAACCCGCAGCGTCTCCGCCGTCTTCACGTCCCCCGATGCGGAGCTCCACAGCAGTCACGGGCCCGGCAACTCCTCCCTCTCACGGCACCACTCGCTGCGCACCGGCAGTCGGCACGACCGCACGTCGTCGGGCCACCCCACCCCGCCCCCGCCCGGTGGTCGGAGTGGGCTCCCATCACGCTCGGGCGTGAACTTCTACGCGTTGAACCGGGAGGTGAGCAAGGACGCGAAGGATGCCACGCACGACATCGTTATCTCTTTCGTGGACCGCCTCACACAAATGAGTCGCTCCAGCACGTGGCGGGTTCGGGAGGCGGTGCTCTCGTGCATTCCGAGCTTCGCCCTGGTGCTGCCGCTGGAGCAGTTCCAGAAGTTGAATAGTATTCTCCGACGCCTGACCCTCGATCCCGTGAGCAAGGTCCGACAGACCGCGGCGGAGGCGCTGCAAGACGTGGCGGAGCGCGCGGGGCCGAGTTGGGCCGCCACGATGGCCAGTGATCTCCTGACGGGCGAGCTCGGCGGCGCGTTGCAGCACTCGGGCGTGTGGCGTCTGCTGACGATCCGCTGCCTCACCGCGCTGCTTCCGGTGGCGGCCCACTTGAAGATGTCTGACCCGCTGCGAGCCAAACTGCGCATCTCCACGGTAGACATCCTGAAGGCGTACGCCAACGACACCGTTCCCATGGTCCGCACCGCACTGGCGGAGGTGATGGGGTTGTGGCGGCCGTGGTTCTACTACAGTGAGACACTGATCTCCACGCTGTCACCCAGCTCCTCCCTCACGAGCCCCTCGAAAGCACAGAACAACAGTGAGATGGAGCGCTTCTACCGATCCGCGGTGCAGAAACTCGAGTCCCATGGTCACTTGACATCGGGTGAGGCCGCCGCGTTGTGTTCGAGAGAGGAGGAGAACTCGACGGAAGAGTTGCGTCTGCCTGTGCAAGGGCCGTATTCTTCCCCCTCACTTCTGGGTGGTAGACGCAACAGCCCTTCCGCGGCATCACGTCATTCCTCGCTCTCATACGCAGGAAAGCCCTCCTCATAAAAGAAAGGACAAGAACAAAAAAAAGAAAAACAAAAGAAACAGCATCGCGAAAGGAAAAAGGAATTGTGCTTGGGGAGATTTGTAATGTCCTGTTTCAAGCCAGCACAGAAAAAAGGAAAAAAAATCTAGTTTTTATTGTGAAAAGGTAATCGAAGTTGAACGAGAAAGTAAGCTAAGTTATGGCTGTATTTGTGTGAGTTTTTACCCTTTTGTTGGGCAACGGCACTTTTTTAGGGATATGATCTGGGGCAGGTTTTTTTTTTCCTTTTTTCAACGGATCATCTTCATCCAGATATTCAATTTTAAAAATAAATATATGAATACAATTATAGGCGGGTCTGTGGGGGAGAGAAAAGCTCTTTTTTCTCTCCCCCACATTAGTATTGTATTTTTTGATGCCTCTCTGCCCCCCTCCACTCTCGTATATCTTTTATTACGTTTCACTTTATAGTTTATTCTTTTTTTTGTGTGCGTGTAACGTAGAATCCGTGATGGCTGCTCAGCACCAAGACAGCAAAGTCCTCCTCTGAACGGAGAAGGTGCGAGACTCAGTGTTTTACTGAGTCGTATTGAAGTGTGTGTGTGTGTTTGTTTTTTTTTTTAAGGACGTTAACTTACTGTGTCTGCATCCATCCCAGACGGCAACACCCCTGCATCTTTCCGCCAGACGTACCGATCCTGAGAAAAAGTGTCGTAGCTTTTAGCTTCGAAGTCGATCGGAAGAGGTGGTGCATGGCGCAGCGCCTCGTTGTCGACACCGTCTCGTAGGGACAACGAAGCTTCGGTAGCATCTTACAGTTGATGGACGAGGTGTTTACAAAGTAAAGTTAAGTCTTTTTAGAAAGTACTTTTAATAGCAGCCACTACTTAATATTGGATGGTATCCCTTGCGGAATCGATATTCCTCTAAAAACCTGTTATTCATCATCGAGTTTTACCTTTCAACCCGTGATGACGGATGCTGCAGCAAACTGCTGGACCCCAGTGACGGGACCGATTATCTACATTAATGATTTCCTGAAGCGCCGAAAGAAGGCACTGGAATGTGGCATCCATACATCGCCAACGGATAACGATGATCGTCGCGGGATCCAACGTCTTCACCCTTGTGTTTGCTCTATTGTTATTATTTTTGTATCCTTTCTGTTAATGTCAAGCTGCACATGGCAGGGGTGATGAATCGTCAAGGCTTGTTGTGTTGTACCGGTGTCGTCTGACCCTTTGGTGTTCTCGATTTGCAAGAGGAAGAAGAAAAAGAAGGTATCTCAAACGTATTTTTTGTCTTGTTGAATGTGTTTTTACATCTAGAAAAAATCCACACCATCTGTTCTTATTTTGTCTTTCTTATGCTTCTCCCTCGCGTGTTGTATTCTTTGTTGGTATTGTTTGGTTATGGCTCTTTATTATTTTACTGTTTGCAGTTGTGTTGGTCTCCCCACCTCTGACTCTCTCCCCCTCTCCCAAGGTTCACTCTCAAGAGTCGGGTAAGAAAGTTCTCATTCACGAATCGGTGCACCTCTAATTCGTTACATCCAAAACCAGTACGTAAAGCAAGCCTAGCGGCATTGTGGTTTCCTTATACGACCCGTTCGATTCCCTATAATAATTCTTCAAAAACGTTGCGAACCACAACGATGACACCTACACAATTACCCTTCTGTCCTCTCTGATCTCACTGGTCACCAAAGCTAACTCCTCTATCTTCATCTTTTTTTTTCTTTTTTTTTTACAGTTGTTGTTGTTTTTTTATTTAAATAACACCCTCTGCAAACCATTTAAATTTATCAAGCTATCCAAATTAAGTTGGTTTTTGCTCCTTTTCTTTTGCCATAACTCATTCCTTTAACAGCGCTGTGATGGAGCCCGAACACGATCTCGACAGCAATGGCATTCAGCGTGCCGGGACGACTCTCGTGGTGGATCACGAAGTCAACTTTGCGTGGGAGAACCTGACGTACAAGGTGCCGGTGGAGGATGAGAACGGGAACACGTACTACAAGACACTTTTGTTCAATCTCTCCGGAAATGCGAAGGGCGGCCGCGTTCTGGCGATCATGGGGCCCTCCGGCGCGGGTAAGACCACCCTGATGGGCACCATCACCGGCAAGCTCTTCAACGCCACGGCCATCCAGGAAGGGTGCTGTTTCATGAACAACAACATCTACCAGCAGCGGTACAAGCGGCTGGTGTCGTACGTGTGCCAGGATGACATCGTGATGGGCAAGGAGACCCCGCGTGAGGCCATTACCTTCTCCGCTCGACTGCGTCTGGGACTGGATAAGGAGACGGCGAAGGCGCGTGTGGATGAGGTCATCCAGCGGCTGTCCCTCACCAAGTGCCAGCACACCGTGCTCGGCATTCCCGGTATCCTCAAGGGGGTTTCCGGCGGGGAGAAGAAACGCGCCAACATCGGCTCCGAGCTGGTCACTAACCCGTATGTGATGCTTCTGGATGAGCCGACTACAGGTCTGGACTCGGTGAATGCGGTGCGTGTGGGTCAACTGCTTCAAGAGCTGTCCAAGAAGGATCGCCGCACCGTGATCGCCACGGTTCACTCCCCTTCGTCAGAGCTGTTCGATCTGTTCGATGACCTGCTGCTGCTCGCCAAGGGCCACGTCATCTACCACGGCCCCACCATCGAGTCCCTCGAGTACTTCGCCGCTCTCGGTTTCCGCGTGCCTCCACGCACCAACCCCACCGAGTACTACATGAACCTCCTGCAGCTGCCCGAGGACATCTTGTCTCAGCTGTGGCTCGCGTGGGAGGATTACGTCATGACGGATGCCGCAGCGAAAAACCCCTGCTTGACCCCCGTGACGGGCCCCATTACCCTCCTGGATGACTTCCTCGAAGAGCAGCTGACGCGCAAGGGTGCCAGCTTTGCCGTGCAGTTCACGGAGCTGGCGTCTCGCTCTTGGCGTATGTACGTGCGGGATCCCGGAGCCTTCATTGGCCGCTCCGTTCAAACCCTGTTCCTCGGGGTGTTTGTCGGTATCTTCTTTCTGAATGTCAAGCTCAACGCTCAGGGCGTGCAGGATCGTCAGGGGGCGATTTACCTCTCCCTTATGAATAACCTGTTTGGTGCCGCGATGAACGGCATCGCCTCCTTCCCCCCCGAGCGTGCGGTGTTCCTCCAAGAGCAGGCCAATGATGCGTACAACGCGTACATCTACTACCTCGCCAAAGTTACCGCGGAGCTGCCCTGGCAGTTTCTCTTCCCGACGGTCTATTCCCTCATCTCGTACTTCCTGATCCACTTTGTGCGCACGGCACCCGCCTACTTTGTCAACTGGGGTATTCTCGTGGTGCTGTCCAACTTCGGCTACGCATTCGGCCTCATGTTTGCCACCTTCTTTCAGAACTCTCAGGCCGCCTTTGCCATGGTGCCGCTCATCCTACTCCCGCTGTTCGTGGTTTCGGGTATGTTCGCTAACACCTCGCGTCTGGAGCCGTACTGGACGTGGTTGAATTACCTCTCTTTCCCACGTCATGCGTACCTCGGTACTTTCAACAACGAGTTCAGCCGCCTCACCGTGCTCTGCGACCCTGTCACTCCCGCATGTCGCTATCCTAATGGCTATGCAGTGATGGTGCAGATGGGCTTCCAGGACTGGCACTACTGGCAAACCTTTGTCTCGCTGATTATCTACTATTTCGGCGTGAACTTTATCGGTGCCACATCGCTCTACCTTCAAGGTCGTGCCCGACGCGGCAAGCTGAGCTTTGTGGAGGGACTCAACCACCGCCGCGCCACCCCGCGCGCCATTGCCTCAGCGAAGAGTAATGATGAAATATCGATCGAGGAAAGCACGCTGTGCAACTCTATTGCGACCCCTCGATAAGAAGCCACATAGAACGAGGGAGTAGCCATAGCCAGCAGAGGGGGGGGTGGGGGGGGAGCTCTTAAGAGAAGGAAGAAAATCTATTTCTTTATCTTTTTTGCTGCGTCTTCTTTTGCACTGCATGAATGATGGAAAAACAAACGAGGGTAACGCGTCGTGCTTTTTACTGAAGCCGATTCCCTCTTCTTTTTTGTGCGGCTTCTCCAAAGCAAAGTGGCTGGCGCTGTATCCCCTTTTGAGCCCAGCAGAGAGTGAGTGGGAAAGTGGGAAAAGGGCACGCACTGTTCTTCTATTTGTTGGTTTCCTTGTGTACTTTTTTTTTTTATCATTCTTATAATTACTAAACGATTTATTGTGGGGCCATGTCTATGAGGAGTGGATGACCAGAGATCTGATATGCATTTCGAGAGATAGGAAGAGCAAGAGGAGGGGGGGAGTGTTACTGTTGTTATTATTGTTGCTTTTTAATCCTTAATTCTTTAGTCTTCATCCCTTTACTTTTACAGAACAGTAGAAGAGAGAGATCGAGTCTTTACCCCCCTTTCCACACTCGTACATATCTTTGTGACCATTCAGAGAAGTTTCAAGTTGCTCTCTGTTGCTGTTGTTCTTGGTGTGTGGAGAAGAGCCTGCTAAGCGCGGATTTGGTTCTGCTCTCTTTTTCCAGGGCTCCTCTGTGTTCTCCCGTGATGGACGAGAATCCGATAATTTTTTTTTTTTCTTCCTCCTCTTTCCGCTGCTCTTTTTAACTCTTTTATATATATATATATATGATATTTTTTTATAGTTCAGCTTTCGTGCCGCTAGAGCAATAGCTCTGTACTCACTATTATTAAAATTGTTTGAAGTATTTTACTAGCGTGGTGACCTGATAAAGTAAGTGTTGTGGCTGTTGGATACACCTTTACAGGAAGGAATTGTGAAAATCTTAGATAACTAGCATTAGTCGCGCTTTAAAGAAGTTTAAATTTCTATCTAGGTCCAATTTTATTTTATCTTCTTATATATATATATTTTAGTTTTGGTCTCTTTTTTGTTTGTTTGTTTTTTTTTGTTTTTGCACAATTTATAATTCAGCTCCGCTTGAATCACTTCCACACGTACCCATTATCTATTCTAGACACCACTACTCCATCGCAACGACGCATCTTCTTCTTCAAATCAAAGCGCACGTCTAGATCAGACGAAAGAGAGAGAGAGAGAGATTTCACTTATCCTTCTCTTTCCAGTGTCAACCGGTGTTCCGCAGAAACTATTTGGTTATTGCTGTATCTATCTTCTTCATTCGTTCCGCGTACTTCGAGAGAAAAGTCGTCAGGTCCCAATAGCACGACTGAACGTCGAATACGATTTTTTAATATTATTTCTGTGAACAAATAACTCAGATTCGTAGAGAGGAAAAGAATCAGAGTAGAGTCACGACAAACTGTAGCACACTTCGTTTAGCTTCGTGCCGCAATGACCACAGGCGACACGAACCATTCCCCCAATAGTGGTGGACTGCCTCGCAGCGATGATAAACCCCACACGGGTGTCGTGGCCACGTCGTATCTGGAGAAGAGTCATGAGGAGATGTACTTTGCGCTGAGTATGACGCTGCTGCGCTCGATGCAAGCCTCGGACCTCCCCTCTGCTATACAAGCCGCGGAGGCGCTTCACGCCATGATGGGTGGCCAGCTGCCAGAGGACAGTCCAGCGAGTCTGCTGCTCCAGATGCGCAGACAAATCGAAGCGTTTCAAAAAGAAAAGAATTTAGAAGAGGAAGACGTCTCAGAGGAGGAGAGTGAAAGCGAGGACACAGAGGAAAGTGAGAGTGAGAGTGAGAGCGAGGACACAGAGGACAGCAGCAGCAGTCACAGCGACAGTGATGACGAGGAGGAAGGCGAAGTCGAAGACGAGAAGCCCTTGTTGGTGCAGCAAGCCCTACATGCGGAAACCGCTGAGGCGGGGGTGGCTGCCCTGCTACAGCACCTAAAGGAGGTCAGAACCCATAGCCCGCTGGCCCACCCGGTCCAGTCGGATGGCCCCCGAAAGAAGGACTCGACGTTGCGGTGCACCGCAGCCGCGGGTCGAAGCACCCAAGGCTCCGCAGAGGCCCGTCACGCCGCCTCGCGGCCGCGTGGCTGCAGTAAAGGCCCAAAACGGCGTCGCGCTTTGCCGAAGGAAAGTGGCAGTGGTAGCGAGCCCAGTCCTCTGCGGCACAGTCTGGAGGTTGAGACGGGGGACCACATCCTTCCTCCTCTCTCTGCATCCTCCTCTGCTTCCCTGTCGCCCCTGCTGAGCACGTCACCGGCGGGGACCACCGCCTCTCGGCACGAGATGCAAGCCGTCCGCAATGTGTTTCGGACGCGGGCGAAGGAGGAGCTTCAGGATCCGACTCATCCAATGAACCGCGAGGGGTACGCTCCGGCCCACGAGCTGGAGCTGTGTGAGGAGGATTTGAGGGTCCTGCTGCAGATTGAGGCGGAAGTCGCAAGAGAGATGGACCGATTGTCCATCATTCGGCGTAATCGTTGAGAGAGAATGGAAAAGTTCTTTTTATTTTGATTGTGATTGTGGTTGTTGTTTTTTTTTGTTGTTGTTGTTGTTGTTGAATCTTCACTCTTTTCCCCTTCCTCTCTTCTTGTGTTGCAGACAAGAGCAGCTATTTTTAAGGGTGAATGAAGCTTCCGGCTAACCGTTCCATTATTTTTTTTTTTGGGGGAATTTACGGTTTTCGTTGTGTCGGACTGCATTCATGAGAAATTAATGGAGCCACAAGTTCTGAGAGAGTCAGCTGATGGCACAGAATGGACTCCAATGTGTTTCCGAGTTAAAATTTTTATTTGTTATCACTTAAAGACGAATGAACGATGTCAATTATTGTGATGACATTGAGTATATTGATATTAATATATATATAAATATATATTTCATTTGAACGGTGCTTGATTTACGGTTTATTGTTATAGTTGTTGTTCATTCTTCGCTCCCCTTCTGCCTATTACGATGATATTTCTATGAATGCAGTTGCTATTATTACAAGTCGATTCGAATTCATAATATATATAATTTTTGAACTGTATGGGTGTAAAGAGCAGTGGTACAGGCAATGATAACCAATGAACAAATACGACGATATAATTCATCGGTCATTCCAATGAAAGTTCTTCTCCTTCACAGCTTCTTTCTCAATGATCCACAACTATTCCATCGCTGTGCTCGGTAGGGGACCTCATGGACAAAAAAAATTGAGGAAAAAGGTCCTTGTTGTGAGAAGGCACCTTGATTTTCTTATCCGAGAGAGAGAGAGAGACAAGGAGAAGAACTTCTCGTTTTCGTTACGAGCGAGGAACAACCGAACAGCTGAGGATTCTCGTCTTCCCCTTCTTGTTCCCGCATACTTTTTATCTTTCTCTCTCTCTCTTTGTATCTCATAAAGGCATAGGCGCATAGAGGAAAGTCAACAAAGTTTGAGTTGTGGGTATTAATTTTTTTTAGTATTTATATTCTGCTCTGCAGTGCTGGATATTTGAAAGGAGAATATGTACGTTTAGGTGAAATAGACAGGCAAGCGGAAACAAAAGAAAAGGGATGAGATAAAATGAACAAGAACCGGAAAAAAAAAGTAGGAGAAGAGCCCTTTGCTTACCTTCCTCTGTACTTGTTTTTCTTTTCGTGTTGTGCCTTTTAATAGATGTGTGTGATATCTCTTTCATGGAGGATCTGAACTGGTGTCTTCTCTTCTCCTTCATTTTTAAATATATATATCTTTTGTTTTTCACTGTAATGGTAATAAAAAATAATAATACAATACGCCATAATAACAGTAACAATAAAGAAGACGACACAGCTCTTTGTCGTAGAGAGAGAGAGAGGAGAGGTGGGGCTCACAAGGTCCCATACATATCCGCCCCTACACATATAAGCTCCACCAAGCGCATTGAAGTGTTCGTTATTCCTGAGGGGCTCCTATTCCACATCGTGGAGCATGCGGTGTCTTTACCAAAGCGGTCGCTGCAACATCCATTATCATTTCAGCAATAGGGTCCACACAACGATATCCCCCTCTTTCATTTCTGGTCGTTCTTTTTCGTTTAAGCCCTTCAGATTATCTCCCTATCGGTCGGCGAATCCGCTCACCGATAGCGGATGCGGGTTCGCTCTCCTGTTTTCACGCAGATCGCTCTCCCAGACCGCTGCCGTGCCTCCGTCCTTGCTCCATTTCTCTGATGATGCGCTGGAGGCCTGGCAACGCCCTGGAGCCCTAGAGCAGCGGTGGCGATCGATTTTAGTACAGCTGCTGCTGTTGAGCTCGCCTCTGCAGCCGGTGACATTGTCGCAGGTGTGGAAGCTCTTCCAAGAAGAGAACACGGGCGAGCAGGAGTGGAGTGCGGCAGATCTCCGTCGGTTAGATCCTGTGATGTTGGATTACTTTGGAAAGGCCCGTACGGCGGTGCTGATCTATCTGCATGCCCTACCCTCCTCCTCAGCGTCCACCTCTACGACCCGCACAGCGCACGGTGTACCTGAGCACGAGCAGCATATCGCTGGGAGTCTTCCACCCCTACCCCCCCACTCTGCCAGTGCTGCGGATGAGAAAACACTTCGGCGTATTGGGAAGCGGTATGTGACGTGGTACGAACAGAGTGTGCTCCCATATCTTCGCGGCGTGGCAGAGAATACAGGGCAAACGGAGGGAAGGACGTCGCCTGAAGTACCAGCCGTGTATGAAGTGGGAAAGTGGATTACCATTGGATTACTCGTATCGGATCCATACTTTCATCTGCGCCCCTGTCGTGGAAGTACGTGCTCCGCCGTCCGTACGCCAGAGGCACCACCGCTGCCACAAGACGAGGCGGTGCTGTACCCGCTACCGCCCTCGCGTTTACTCTTTGCGTGGGAGTTGGAAGCTTTTTGGACCCGAGCGAAGTGGCGGATGAAGAATCCACCACTGCCACCACAGTCATCGTGGCCGCGTAGACCGAGAGCGACAGAGGAGTCCCTCGGGGAGACCCTCCTCAGCACAGGAACGGTCAGAGCCAGCAGGGTGGGGGTGGTGCAGCTCCCTGTAGATCGTGTGGAAGCCCTTCTGAAGAAGCGAGAGACACCGCATCGTAGCAGAGGTGAGGCGCCCCCAGTGAGGCATACCAGGGAGGAGATCCCCGAGAGTACTTCCTCCATCAGATCCAGTCGACGATGGACATTGTGGCACTCTTTGTATTATCTCACGCAGTCCCCTCTGCTCTCTGTGAGCTTCACGCATGGGATGCGGTCAGAAACGGAAGATGCCTGGTCGCCCCTCTTTTCAGTTTTGAATGTGCAGAGGGAGGGAAAGCACCACCGCGAGGTCCCGTGTTCTCTCACGGCGAAGGAGACACAGGAGAAAGAGTGGGCGGCACTGTGGGAGACGTGGTGGGAGACGGTCGATCCCAACTTACCGGACAATCTCGGTGATGTCACTCTCCAGCTAGACGAAGAGCTCCGAAACTGCGCCATGGACCGTAAAGAAGGTGGAGCTCCCTCCGCCCCTCGCGCCACGTCTTCCTCCGGCGTGGCTGCCGAGAGCGCCACTTCCCGCTTGTATCGTGAACTTCCACACGTTGGATTCCGGGAGTACCGCGTGGGGTCCCCTGCGTTCTGCAAGCGCTTCGGCCCCGCCTCACCCTCCCCCAGCCACAGTTTCGACGCGGATGCAGCATCCCCCTTTCATTCAAAGAACCCCAGCAGCCTGGCGAGTAGTAGTAGTAGTGGTGGTGGTGGTGGTGCATCCAGTTCGTCGACGTGTAGCGCCTTACGAGGCGTTGTGCAGCACTTGTGGCGGCAGCACTACCTCTTGCAGGCCTCCTCCCCCGCTGGAGTGGGTAGTGCTGGCTTCTATCACAGCCTTCGGAAGGTGAACTCCATGATCGTGGGGGAATTAGCCTCGAGTATGTGGCTCGCTCCCCTCAGCATCTCTCGTCTCGCGTCTCTCTTGCATTGGCATGGCAAAGAAGGCGAGGCCGCCTTCCCGGAGGCGAGTTTCTTCTACCAGCACTCCCTCCTCTATCTGTTACTCTGGCTCGGTGGGCATCCCATGCTCCTACGCATGTGGGAGTCGGAGGTTCTCGCCGCGAGATCGATTCAGTTGGTGCACACCGCTTTCGAGGGGGGCGAGCCTACAGCAGCAGCCGTCGCCGGGGATCCCAGACACCCTTTTACAGCTCCTACGAACCCTTCTTCTCACCAGTGTAGTCGGACCAATTCGATGCCCACCACCTCGAGTACTGCATCTTCTCCCGCCTTCACGCTGCCTCGCATGAGCCACTGCTGGGATTACGACCCCCCCTCTCGGAGTTCAAAGGCTTTGGAAACGAAAGCCAGAGGAGGTAGCGGAGGGGTGGGAGACGGAGGAAATGTTGTGGCTCCTCCCCGACGTCGTTCCGAGAAGTTTCTCTTCGAAGAGGAGCAGCGGTACTTGCAGCGGTGGTGGGAGCACGGGACACGGCGCTTTGCCCAGCCCATTGCGTTGGAGCCGTTGGCCTTCTTTCTACGGCTCCCGTGTCCTCCGCTATCGAGGAGTGGCTCGCCCTCCGCCTCTACGAGTTGGATGTTGATGGACGTCGTTCGTGGCGTTCCACTCCACAGTATTCGTGTGCTGAACACGTACGAGTACACCCCGATGGAGCTGCGAGCAGCTCTCGCGCATCTTCTCCTGGGCTCGAGGACCGGAAGGGAAGAGAAGTTGGAGGTGGTGGAGGAGTGGGCTCAAGTAGAACCACACCTCTATGCCGTGCCCTTCTCGCTGCTCAAACGACGACTGATGGCGGTGGCTGTCGCATGGGCGACCCATGCAGAGTCCTGGGTGGAGCACCCCCGCACTACATCCACTGCTCGTGAGGAAAGATCACTGGGATCTCCTTTACGCTTTCAGCAAGCAGGAGAGGACATCATACCGCATCCTCACCGTCGTCGTTATCCGGTTCTCAGTGTGCGACAATGGTCTCAAGCCCTCTTGTGGGACTTAGAATTTGGTGTCCCTCATGGCTGTCCTACGAGGGATGGGGTTCCTCACCGGTCTGGTGAAATTTCCCCTAAGGACATTTCCTCTGTGGGGTGTGAGATGCTGTGGGCGCTGCTGGAGCTGGCAGACCCCGCAGAGGAGCACTTTCGTCTGCTCCCACCACTTTCACAGGAAAGCACAAATAATGTGGGAGACTGGCGCGTCGTGATCATCGTGTAAGCGTGAGGAGGCTAATTTTCTGATATATATACATATAAATATATATTGTGCGCGCTGTTTCTTTACGATAGGATGCCCTGGATTGCTCTAAGGCGTTCTTTTACTCACCCTGCGCTTCGCATCATAACTCCTCTGTTTCAAATGTGGCGGGGATGTTTGTTTCTCGTTTTTTTGCCGAGCGCTTCTCTCCTTTTTATGTATATTTGTATACGTATCAACTCTGTTTTTCCTGTGATACATAACTCCGACGCTTAGTCATTCCCTTTATGTACAGCGCGGCACCGAACAGGTTCTTGCATGCTTGATCCATTATTTTATTAGCTTGCTCCTCCTCCACCCTTCGCTATCGAGAGACATACACGCCACAACAGAGAGCGTCGTGATTCCTATCCATGGTGCTCAACTATGAGGAGCAGAAGCGAGCAGAGGGAACCGGCATTGTAGAACGTCATCGCAGCGCGGAGGACCTTCACCGTCCTGCGGTGTCGACCGCCACAAGCTCACTGCCGCTCAATCAATCGATCGCATTGTCTAGCGTGTATGTCCTCACGAGTGTGGGGTACTTCCTTGTGATTCGCCGCCAAGGGAACAAAGGAGTGGTGTTCCATCCCGCCTTACTTGTCTTTAGCGTGGAGCTGTGCAAGCTAGTGGTCTGCTTGATAGCATACCATCTCGAGCACGGTCAGTCCATGCTTACCCGGCTGTTTTGTGGAGGCGATAGTGGGAGCATACGCAGTAGCATTTCCTTATGGAAGAGCGGGATTGCTTTTGCTGTGCCTTCCTTCATTTACGCGGTGTATAACAATCTCACGTACTTCAACCTCAAGATGGTAGATCCTGGCACCTTTCAAGTTTTTATGCAGTGTAAAATTCTCTTTTCCGGTGTCTTGTTTACGTTGTTCTTTAAGCGTTTTCTTTCCCTGCGTCAGTGGAGCGCGTTGATGCTGGTGATGGTCGGGATCGCCTCGAAGTTCGTCGTGGGGCCGACAAACTCCAAAGAAGGCATCCGAACGTCCTCCATTTCCTTCTTTGCCCTCTTCACCGTGTTACTGCAGGGGTTTCTCTCTGCCTTTGCAGGGGTGTACAACGAGTACTCCTTCAAGAAGGACATGGCTCTCTCCATTCACATTCAGAACTTCTTCATGTACTTCTACGCTCTCTTCTTCAACCTCGTGATCGCGATGTACTCTGTCGGTCTCTCGTCCATCGAATACTCCGTCTTAACTCGACCACCGTTCCTGTTGATTGTGCTTCTCGGCGCCACAACTGGACTGGCCGCGGCATTTCTGCTCAAGTTTATCAACGTCATTGTGAAGGGCCTTGCCGCCGCGATAGAGGTGATCATCACCACCTTGGCAACCGGTCTACTGTTAGCGGAGCCCCTTACTACCATGGACTTCGTTGCCGCGGCTCTGGTCACCTACGCCGTGTATGTGTACAACTCAAAGGGGCTTGGCGATGCAAAATTAATCCGATGCGGGTTATAAAAAGCTTGAGGGGGAATGGCCGTTGTTCTTTCGCTGAGTTCTTCTTTCTATTTTGTTCAAGATTAATGCGAAACTCGATTGTTCTGATTCGGATAAGTTCGCATTCGGTAAGAACTCCGGTTTATCGTGATTATTTTCTTTATTAATTAATAATTTTTTTTGGCCTGTCAAACTCAAAAAAATACGTATTTCTAAAGCAGTAACACGAAACAATATTATGCTGATGTTCGGCTATCGAACACACATCAATCCTATTCAGAGTAGTATTTTGTTAGAGTTGACTGTGGGAATTCTTATTTCTCTTGCTTGTTATCTTCTTTTTGTGTGATTATTTTCTTTATTTTCGTTCCGTAGCTCAACAGAAAAGAAAGACTCTTCCGATGTCCTCCTCCAGCAAAGTCGATGCTGCCGAGAGCGCACCGCAGGAGAGTGCGGAAGCGGTGAAGGAGCTCGTCAAGAGGGAAGACTCAAAGGGAGAGAACGACGACGACGACGAGTTCATCGAGGGCGGAGGGAGCTGGTTGTTTGGGGAGGAGGCCGAGGAGGCCCCGCCAGAGTATCCCATCGAATCCCTTCACATGGATCACGCCAGCGTTATTGCGGAGGGCAAGACATGGCCGGGTTTTACACCCCTGTACGACCGCTTCGATGCCTTGCCGCCAAAAGAAGCGTCCACCACCACCAGTTCTTCTGCCGCTACACCACCGCATCAGCACTCCTTAACGGTGTCGTACCGCAACAAGCGCCACAGTCTCTGGGGTCATAAACTGTGGAACGCCGCCAAGTACCTCGTGAAGCGGATGGAACAAGGATGCATTGATGTGACGGGAAAGAGCGTGCTAGAACTCGGAGCGGGTCTGGGAGTGCCATCATTGAGTGCCTTCCAGAACGGAGCCTCGCTGGTGGTGGTCACAGACTACCCCGATGAGGATCTCCTTGATATCATTCAACGTAACGTGGACGAAAACTGCAAAGAGGAAGAGGGCCATCGCCGAATCATTAAAGTAGAACCACTCTTGTGGGGAAAGAAGGAGCACATGGACAAGGCGCTGGCGCACACCCACGGGAAAGGCTTCGATATCGTTCTCCTCTCCGATATTCTCTTCAATCACGTCTGCAATGAAGACCTCGCAGATACCGTCGCCGCCACGCTGAGCTGGCGAGCGAACACCACTTCGAGCACACCACCGGTGGCCTACTGCGTCTTTTCACATCATCGCGCACACAAGCAGATGGAGGACTTTGAGTTCTTTGACATGTGCATTAGCAAGGGGTTGTATTACGAGCAAATTGATCAAGAGGAGTACCCGCTCATGTTTCCAGAAGATCGCGGCCCGGAATCGGTGCGGCAGCCTGTGAAGGTGTATCGTCTCACCCGCTACATACCGGCGCCATCTGCCTTCGCACCACCGTCGGACACCGGCTCCGAAGCTCCCTATCGCTCCTCCATCGCCTCACATCGAGCGAGTCCAGCGCTCAAATCAGAGGAGGCCCGTGTGGATGTGGTGATTCAAGGGACAAGTCTCCCGCAGTGTCTGCTCTCCGCCGCGCTCTCGTGCGCTGGGTTTCGTGTGCTCCACTGCGATGCCGCCGGCTACTACGGTGGGGCGTACGCCACCCTCTCCCTGGTCGAGCTGCACGCTCTACTACGTGACCGCCCAGGTGCCCTATCCACCTATGCTATTGGAAATCACTCGCACGACTCGACCTCCGTGTGCGGGGTACCCGTAGAGTGGCAAGCCAAGGTCATGATTAATACGCTGGAGGAGCTTGCCGATACAGTGCCAGGGACAGAGAAGCAGAGCACGCAACTGCCTCAGAAGGGTTCTCAGGAGGCGTCATTGGCTTCACGGCTCCTGGTGGACTTACTCCCACAGTCCTTCTGCACGCGTGGAGACGTCATTCAGCAGCTTCTGGACAGCAAGCTCACGAATTACGTGGAGTTTCAATTTTTGGATCGTTTTCTGCTGCTTCAGGTTGAGCCGAAGGAGGGGGGTGGGATGCCACTTCACGTCCAGGATTACCCCCTCACACGCTCCGGTTTCTTTGCTACTCCGACCTCTTCCTTGTCCTTGATGGAGAAGCGTCGAGTGATGCAACTGGTAAAGGCGCTCGAGCCTGTCCTCGTCGAGGGCTTTCATGCCGCGAACGCGTCGGTCAATTCCGAAGTGGCCACACCCACCGCGGAGCCGCACACTCCAGAGGCGATTCCGTGCTTTGTGCAGCAGTGCTGGGACGCCTATCACAAAGCGCAGCCTTCTCCGCACCACCCCGGGTCCCACGTGGATCCAGAGCCTTCTTCATCGGAGTCCAGTCCGTCGTTCCGTGAACTCCTCCAGGCCAAATTCAATCTCAGCGAGAACGCGCTGGATGTGATCACTTTCTTTGGTATGCTGGAGCCGGCGACAGCTGTAAGCTCTGCCTCATCGCCACTGGACCGGACGGTGCTGCTGCATCGTCAGACCCTCACCGCCATTGGACGCTTCCACGCCCCCACACCCTTCCTGCAGCCCCTCTATGGCGTGGGAGAGCTCCCGCAGGCCATGACACGCGTGGCAGCGGTGCACGGCGCTGTCTTCGCTTTGGACCGCAGCGTGCAGCGCGTGGTTTGGAAGGAAACGCACGGCGAGGAGAAGCTCTTCGCCGTGCTGAGCAACAACGGCCAGCACGTGGAGACGAAAGTGGTGGTACTGCCGGAAGGAGAAGGGGGCCAGGTCCCACTTCGATTGCACGACTTTGAGCACGTGCGGGCGATCGAAGCGGCGCGTGCGGCAGGGAGGCTGAGCGAGGTGGAAACGCTCCTGCCCCCCCCCGCCCACACAACGTCGTCTGGTTATGCCAGGGTGGTGTGCGTCTTGACGAGGCCGCTGTTCCGTTCAGCGGATCTCCCACCGCCACTCAACGCCTCCTCCCACAAGAACCCGTCGGAGGAGGAGGAGGAGGACGAAGGAACGCTGACGAGGGAAACAGCCACACCAGGCAGTGGTAAAGCATCCCCAGCAGGGCCGTGTACGGTCGCAGCGCTCTGTCGACTCCCTCGAGGCGACGCGGAGGGAGAGGCGGTGGCGGTGCACATCGCACAGCACTCGGCTGCCACGCAGCAAGCGCCGGCGAAGAAGAGCCACACCACATCCAGTGAAGAGGAGGAAGAAGAGGAAGTAGTGGTGCTGCACTTTACCGCTAGTGCGTCTCAGACCTCTCCTCAGGCGTTGTATCAGCTGGTGCAGCGGTACTTCTTCTCCGAGGCAGCAGCACCGGATGGGCACCACACGCATGAGGTGATCCGAACGCTGCGGCCAATCGCTCTCGCGCATATTCGCTTCGCCGCCTACTTTGCAGTGGACTCCAATGCGATCGCACGGCACAGCGCCCCCATCACTCGCGTGGGGGACTTCCCGAGTGAAACACGTCACACACACGAGTTCGCCTTAACGGAGCGACGTAAAGTGGCGCACGCCAACGCGCAGCAGCGGCTTCATCTCTCCCACACCGCGCGGTCCGCTGGCGACGACAGCAGTGCTCGTGAGAACGCCGACGACGAGACTTCTCCGGCCTCCATTGCTGGGTGCCGTCGCAAGGCCGAGGAGCTGAGTGCGTCCGCAGCGGTGCTGGCCCTCCCGCAGCTCCCTCGCGCGTGGATGGATGACAGCTCAGCGGTGACGATGGCAAAGCACGCCTTCGAGGCGGTGGTAAAGCGACTCTCGAACTCCACAACAAAGAACATCTTTCTTGAAGCTCCGTCCCGAGAGGTGCCTTCTTAACAGACGCCGAGAGCAAAAGAAAAAGAAGAAAAAAAAAGGTTAAGATTCGAGTGCACTGGATCTGTATCACTGATCATATAATAAGTACTTATAAAGAATCAACAACGCATCTCCGTATCATGCATGCACAAGGTCAAATGAATTGGAAGAAGAAGAAACAAAGTAACCTTGAAGTATCAAGGTGCTGCTTCACATCTTTACTTTACATCATTATGATTTTCTCAGCATGAGCGAGAAAAATCGTAGTAGTAGTGGCAGTGGGAGTGCTGTTGTTTTTCTCCACGTAAAAAGCATTTTTCTTTCGTTTAAAACATAAAAACATGATTAAAAAAAATACATGATATTATTCTCGACGAGCTCCGTATTTACTGAATTGTCATGCCAAAGCTGATGGAATACGAGAAACAACGAGAAGAATTCCTGCACCGCCTTATTTCTCTCTTCTTCGCTGATATTGTTCTTCTTTGAAGCTCTCAAGGTCGTATCTCTCGGACAGCTCCATCCGCAAACTGTGGCGAGCGGAAAAAGTGGCAGGTCCCACCGCGTCAATAACCCGTTGACGCTTCTCCTCCATCACGATCCCTTTTTTGGACAGGTTGATTCGGAGGACGCGAATCGCTTCCTGTTGCAGGATGAAGAACCGGTCATCCGTTGTGGTCTCCGCAGAGCGGAACGCATCGCAAAAGTTTTCCCAGAAACTCTCAAGGCAGTATCTCTCGGACATCGAATACCGTTGATATTCAAAAGGACACTGGAGAAGACGGGACAGCTCCATCCGCAAACTCTCGAAGTTCCGAGTGGAAAAGAAGTAGGAAACCCACATGGAGGGATCCAATGTAATGGTGGAGGGAGTGGCTGGTTGCAACGCGTTTGGGTACACTGAATCGTTGC
The DNA here is from genome assembly GCA_030849815.1 of Vickermania spadyakhi. Classification (NCBI taxonomy): domain Eukaryota; phylum Euglenozoa; class Kinetoplastea; order Trypanosomatida; family Trypanosomatidae; genus Vickermania; species Vickermania spadyakhi. Next base: position 60,891 of record JASAOA010001749.1, read on the forward strand.
GACTGTAAGGAGGTTGGGCTGAGGAAGCCATGTTGGGAAGCGCGTTGCTGCTGGGTGGATTCACCCTCAAGAGAGCCATATCCTGGCTCAGCTGGTCCAATCGAGCCTCTAGCCGGGCTAATGCTGATTGGGAGGCGGCGGTATCCGCGGTTACTGTACGGAACTGAAGTGCGCTGCGCACTGCTGCATGAAGGTGGCGAGTTCCTCCTTCGGATGGCGAATTTCCATGTCCGCCTCCACCTCACTCTTGGCGGACTGCCAAATGTTCTCGAGCTCCTCCATGCTGAGATCTCCACCTTCCTGAGCCGTCCGTCCCACCTCCTTCAAGTGAGCGCGGCCCTCAGCGCCGCGAAGTGGCTCTGCTCCTCGGAGAGCGTCCCACGAGCAAGGTTCGATTCGGCGTGTCCACCGAAATATTTGTCGGCAATAATTTGCCGTTGCCCCAATTCTCAGGTGTCAAGACGACGACGGGGGGGAGAGCGAACTAACCCTAACCCTAGCCTAACCGTTGTCGATCTTAACGGCATCGAGTCCTCGATCTCCTGGACGTCGACGAAGTAATTCAACGGCTGTCCGTTGGCGTCCCGCACAGGG
>JASAOA010001750.1:0-61487 GCA_030849815.1 Vickermania spadyakhi
GATTATTTATAGTGTCTTGTTATTCTTCTACTCTTCTACACTAGGATTAGGCTTTGCTTGTGTTCTTTGCCTTTATGTATACTGATGATAAACACTATTTTTTGAGTAATACTGTATACTTTTTATCCCTGTTCCCCTTTCTTGGTAGATCTATCTATCTGCTGTTGCTTAATTATTATTCTTAGGTTTCGCTTTCCCCCGTTAATAACTGCAGTGCACCAACTAAGAGGAATATGAAGAGAAAGCAGTAGAACTTAAAAAACAGCACAATAGCAATGGAACAAAGAAAACAACAAAAACGATGCCACAATAAATATAGATAAATACAAAAATAAATAATAAAAAAACAAGAAGAAACTTAAAAAAAAAAAAATAATATTATTAGTCGACTCTTCAGATGGGTAGTGTAACGCTGAAAAGAGTGTGCGATTAAGTAAGAATATATTGAAAAGGCATTAGCGCTTGTTTTTTTTTTTTGTTGTTGTTGTTGTTGTTTTTTTCTTTTTAATTTCCTTCTGGTATCGTTTTCTTGTTCAGAAGCTTCCTAAAAATAATAGGTTCCGTGAAACAAAACTAATGTTTCTTATCTTTTTTTTGTTGGTGTTGTTGTTTATATGAATACTAACTCCCTTGCTGAGAGATATAAGAAATAATAGACAAAGACACAGAGAAAAGAAGATGAAGGCGTAATTATTGAACATAAGAACGACTATTGTATATCATTTTATACATCATGTCCGTGCTATTGACAGCATATAACTCATAAGTGTATTAAATACATACGACAATGCAAAGGTCCACCACTTCTCATCCCTGTGGAAGACCTCCCTTCTCCCATGACCAAAAAAAAAAGATGATACATTATTTTTTTTGTTTCGTAAGAGCTAGAGGGTAGAGGTCACACCTCTTTCTTATACCGACATCCCGCTAAACTTGTCCTCCACATAACGTGAACAAGTGTTCTCTCAGAAAAATTAGCATTTCGTTTCCATCTGTTACACAAACTGAAAAGGTCGCCAGAAACATAGTGAAAACAAATGAATGAAGCTATATGTTAGAACAAGACAAAAACATACAAAAAACAATACGTATTTCTTTCGTTCCTTGCTATTATCACTTCTCTCTACCACACTCAGCTGATAAAAGAAGAGCTTAAATGCCACTGCAAGAATAGAAAACGAGAAAAAAAAGAACAATAACAGATAGAACAATAGAAAAAAATCTGTGACAGGTCACCTGGATTCTGGAGAGGTTTGTTGGATCAAAAAGGGAGCCTCACAATCCGATATATATTACACGACACTTTCTTCGTTGTTCGTTTCAGTTGCGGTAAACCAGTTTTCAAACCAAGTAATGAGTTTGAGAAAAATGGGCTCCACCCACGAACTTATCTTGCGTAGAACAATGGTACCCACAATAGTAGCCACGAGAGTGACAATTCGACATTTCTTGTAGGATATTCTACGCGGTGGGTAAATGACTTCAAAGTAGTGGATAATGGAGACATGCCAAATAAGGATCTCAAACGTGTACCCCCCAATGGTGGAGAAGATGAGAAGTATAAATCGTCCCACAGTCCATTTGTGGAGGTGCTTGGCTGCGCATGATATTAGAAGGAATGCGCCTGCGGGAAGTGTGGAAATTAGATTAATGTGATGTTTTGCATTACCTTCTTTACTACATAAATGCCATAATGATATAAAAATCAACAGCACTAGTGGAATCCACCTGCTTGGCTTTATAATAGGGCTCTCTTTACTGCATTTGCCAAAATACACACCAGCCAACAGAGAGGGAATTCGGAGAGAGGTTAAGGTCGATAAAAGATCCTCCCCAATGGGAACACTTGCCATGATCAAGACTGCCATTCCATAGACGAGACGTGGAAAGCTTGTAATGTGCCGCTGTACAAACGGGACCATTTCTGGAAGGATGCCATAGAACACCCACATCCCACCGACGTACCAGTTCACTCGTTTGTATGATGGGGCTCCATTCAGCCGGCACTCGTCGTCACAACGAAGGGGAACGAAAGACAGGATGCCAACATAATCTTGCGGAAAATATAGGCGAGGGTGAATAAATGGAAAATAAAAGAGTATTACAAAGGTCCAGTATGTGGGGACAAGGCGCAGCACGCGTCGCTTCATGAACTCGAAGCCATCTGGGTTGGAGGTAAGGGAGTAGTAACAGCCCACACCAGAGAGAAATACAAATAAATCGACTCCAATATGCCCTCTTGTTGTAATAGGAAACAGGTATCCGTAGTAAACTGGAAGATGAGATAGATAAACCCATACTATTGCGATGCCCATTACGACGGAGCGGTACCGGAGGTCCATATTCAGGTTCATTTTCTCCGTCCAGCACACTCGCAGCCAGTCACAGATACTCATCGTGTTAGGTGACAATTGATCTCCCACTTTGTTTCCACGAAAATACACAAAAAGAAAACTATCAGCGGAAAAAACAAGCAACGATGCGACCGTAAAAGAAAGAGGAGCAGAACCAGTTAAAGTGCCAGCTTACAGAGGGCTGAAATGAGGCACAGGAAAAGAAGCCCGCAGCAAAGCCGCCGCAACTCCTCAGGCTTTCCACACAACATGCAGACGAAACTACAAGAGTGGAATCATGTCCGCACATTATTTTTTTTATGATTCAGTATATACCAATATAGTCTTCCACAAAACAAGAACGGAAAGTAATGCTTAAATGGTTTTTAAATGGAAGATTCAATGTTCTTTTTGAACGTGAGTCGTACAAGAGATGTTCTAAAGAAGAAAGTGAAGTATCCCATAAGTTGCGAGATATGTTTGATAGCCATTCAACGGGAGTAATTATTTTTTGTCATCCTTCATACCCAAAAAGGAAAAATAGAAAAATAATAATAATATACTCATCTCTATTATTGCTGACTCTCTGGGAATTTTTCCACATAGATTGTTTTTTTTTTCTTTTTTGGCTCCTGTTAGGGGTGTAAACATGATAAAGTTTTCTGTGCATCCGTGTATACTTTTCTTCTCTCCTTTTTCATTTTTATTTTCATCCGGTAAAAAAAAAATACAATTTGTGTTTTCCTATTCCAAAATTCCATGCACCTACGGTGTGCAGTGTCCTGTAGCAGACTAGACAGAACACAGGCATGTTAGCTCGACGAGCATACATAGTAATTTGATTCCTGAGTTCAAGCACTTTCCAACAAACTTCAATAGTGTCTCTGATTAGATATCATATCCTTCGTATCATCCTGAGTTATACGTTGTTGCTTTTTCCTTCTACTGAAAGGTGTGCCACTTTCATCATTGTCCTCTCTTCTTTATATACTGTATATACTTTTGTTTCAATGATACATGGCTTCGCCCAAGACTTTCGCTTAGCATTCATTTTTTAAAAAAAAAAAGATGGACTACCAACGAAAAGTTGAACTAGCCAAGATGACGTTCCAGTTGCTCGAGGGGATCATTGTTTCTGCTGCGTTGAGGCTGATGTTCCAAGCAGTCGCACTTTCTGTGATCCTTTGCAAGGCATGGGATACCTCCCCTTGGGTGCCTATGACCTGAATATTATCAATATACACATTGAATCCCACTGCAACTGTAGGAGTAAGTGCAAACTCTGGGTGCCCTGCGAACGTCGCTGTCACGTGTTGCATAATCTCCGGGCTAATACATAGGCCCATGGGAAGAACGGTGAGCTGAAAAAGTGCGCCGTTGGTGTCTGCTAAGCAGAATAACGAACGGAGAGTCGGAGGGAGTGGAATCTGAAAAAAGAACGTTGTCAAGTCTGTAATTCCTCCACATTCGCCATGTACCACGGTAAAGGTTCCATGACAGAGTTCTAATTGAGGTGCGTAGGACCCTTCCTTGTACAGCCAACTGTTGAGGGCCTTGGGCCATAAGATGAACCGGCGGCGGATGGCCCCGTGCTTCTCCTCCACAACAGTAAAAGCCGAAGCCAAAACCGGGGCCCCTTTGATTGGGTTTTGCGGTCTGAGCCTCGTTTTTTTGGTTTTGATGTGGGAAGTGACGTGGCCTCTGGGGATATCTATTCAATACGATAAACTTCACATCGTAAGAATTCTCTAGCTGAAGGAGAGCGGAAAAAGTGGCAGGTCCCACCGCGTCAATAACCTGTTGACGCTTCTCCTCCATCACGATCCCTTTTTTGGACAGGTTGATTCGGAGGACGCGAATCGCTTCCTGTTGCAGGATGAAGAACCGGTCATCCGTCGTGGTCTCCGCGGAGCGGAATGCATCGCGAAAGTTTTCCCAGAAGCTCTCTATTCTATGTATCTCTCGGACATCGAATACCGCTGATATTCAAAAGGACACTGGAGAAGACGGGACAGCTCCATCCGCAAACTCTCGAAGTTCCGAGTGGAGAAAAAGTAGGAAACCCACGTGGAGGGATCCAATGTAATGGTGGGGGGAGTGGCTGGTTACAACGTGTTTGGGTACTCTGAATCGTTGCCACTGTAAGGAGGTTGGACTGAGGGAGCCATGCTAGGAAATGCGTTGCTGCTGGGTGGGTTCACCCTCAAGAGAGCCATATCCTGGCTCAGCTGGTCCAATTGAGCCTCTAGCCGGGCTAATGCTGATTGGGAGGCGGCGGTATCCACGGCCTCCTGGTACTGTACGGAATTGAAGTGCGCTGCGCACTGTTGCATGAAGGTGGCGAGTTCCTCCTTCTGATGGCGAATTTCCATCTTCGCCTCGTCCGCCTCCACCTCACTCTTCGCGGACTGCCAAATGGTCTCGAGCTCCTCCATGCCGAGATCTCCACCTTCCTGAGCCGTCCGTCGCACCTCCTTCAGGAAAGCAGTGAGCGCGGCCCTTATCGCCGAGAGGTGGCTCTGCCTCTGGAGAAGCTCCCGCTGCTCCTCGGAGAGCGTCCCGCTGCTGACCAGCTGCCCGAGCAAGGTTCGGTTAGGAGTGTACACCGATATGTTGGTAGGCAATAATTTGCCGTGGCCCCAATTCTCGGGTGTCAAGACGAAAGGGGGGGAGAGCGAACCGTTGTCGATCCCTACGGCATCAAGGCGCTTCTGGTCCACGAAACAGATTACGAGGAGGTTGGAAACGCCGGCCCTGGCAGCCTATAGTATGTATATGCTATAGGTAGGAGAAATGGGTGGATTGGCCCGTCTCAATCCAATTGTAACTCAGTCAAGATAAAACAGAAGGGAAATTTAAATAGTGATGGAATACGGCACTGGAAAAAACAAGCAGTTGTAATGGACGACAATCAATAGAAAAGAAGCCAAGGCATGGTCTCACTCTCTGTCACTACTAAAGAGACGCGTGTCGTGAGATTGAAAGAATGAAGATGCAGACTCTATCTTCTGTATCGACAGAGAGAGAGAGAAAGAATAAAAGAGAATAAAAGAGAAAAATGAGGTATGAATGTGAGTATGGTATGTAGAACGCGCGCACTAAATCAACCCGAACTCTAACCCGTATCAATAGAAAAGAACAATAACACAGTAAAACAGATAAAATATATATCGATGTATCAGGTGAAAGCACGAGTACTGTACTCAATCAACAATGCTTTCGAATAAGATATGTATAAGAGAGACGTTTTAAATTTACGTGTTATTCTTTTGTATGTGTGTAGATATACCAGGTTGGTTGGTAGATCAGGGGAGCAATTTGCGTCGTTGAGATTGTAGTGTTTTTCTTTACTCTCCACTTGGCACGAAGAAAAAAAAAACAGAGAGAAAAATATTTTGTGTCGAACAAACCGCAACACATCTATGTCATCCAACCGCATAAAAAAAATAATTACAAACAGATATCATTTTATTTTAAAATAATAAAAATGACAAGTAGCAGAGAAGAAAAGCAATAAAAGGGAGGGTAAAACAACATTTGCATTCCTTCGCTCATCTTCACTTCACAGTCACCTCCATTTCATGATGCAAACGCTTGTTCGTGCGCAAAGACGATTTTCAATTATTATTTTTCTCTTTCTGAACGGATCTCGTTTTAAGAAATGGTTTAGTAGGGTGGAAAAACAGAGTCATGAAGAGGGAAGAGAGGAGGGGAAAAATATACGTTTAAATAAAAGATAGGAATATAGTGCGTCTGTGTTAGACAGTAAATAGATTCTGTTTTAGCATGTAGAGAATGCAGTTGTTTATGCGTGGGTGGCTAATCTCTTTTAATGAGTCACTCTTCCTCACAGTGAAGAATGACAGCACCAGACGAGTCCATGTTGAGTGATGGAAAAAAGGAGAGGAACCTGTCGAACTAGCTTATTACCTGTTCCATTTTATGTTTTTTTGTTGCTCGTTTGTTTGTTTGTTTGTTTGTTTTCTTTAAAAGCATGTGTGTGGTTATAGAGAGCTGGTGCAGTTAGTAATGACCCAATAATTCTGTTCGTTCCTCTGCAATAAACTTTTTGATCATCTGAAACACTTCCGAAGACTCCACCTCCGGCGGGGCGGTCTCACCCATCACCATCCACTTAAACAAGTCGTTATCCAGGTGTTTCAGCAGTTGATCGTACTGTTGCAGCTGCGACTTGTTGAGGGTGTGAATCTTGGTGCGGGCAAAATGACCGCAGATGAGATCCATTTCCACCATTCCCCGGTACTGCGATTGATAGTGCAGCCGCTTTTGTAAACTTTCCACCGATTCATTCGGGTCGGAAGGCCGCACATCTTGAAACGACGACGCTGTCTGTGCCGCGTCCACCGACGCCTTATCCAGACTGTCCGGCGCGGCAGACGATCGCAGCGCGGCAAACGCCTGAGGGGAGGGCTGAGAAAGGGAAGGGTGTTGTCGGCGCTGCGTCGCGTTCATCGTTTCGGCGGTGACGTCCGCTGGGGGAGGATGGCGAGGGGAAAGAGCCGGGTTGTTCGGTGTTTCTCTCCACATGCGAATGAGCTCCTCGTCCTTGCGCTCCTTCTTCGCCTCCTCATTCCCCTCGCGCGCAAGGGAAGGGGTTTGGGGTGTCTTCGGCTCCTCTGTTCGCTGAAAGTCCTTGCGGTACACCTTCGACCGCATCGTTTCCGGGTGGCTGGTGTAGAACTCCTGTTTTACATCCTTCGCCTCTCCCGTGGAGGGTGTCTGCGGCAGGGCGTAGCGCGAGTACTCCTGCACACGATCCGGGAAGTCGGGTTGCTCCGGCTCCTCCTTCTCCAATACCACCGTAGAGTGCGGTGCGCTAGGGGAGCACCCGAAGGGAGAAGTCGTCGTGGAGCCGCTACACCGCACCGCCGTACACAAGGCAGCGGTCCTTGGCACACTCGTACGATGGCGGTGGGGCGTCACACACCCCCGTGGGATGTCCGACGAGCCCGAGACGTGTGGTGGCGAGCAGCGCCACAGCGACGTCGAGCTCACGGATCTTCTCATCCCAAGGGAAGAGCGAGCAGCAGAAGGAGGGAGGGAGGTGGTCGTCGCCGAAGTCGCTGCGACTCGTCGCATCGCACTGGATGCGGCTGCGTGGACAGCACGCCTCACTGTGATCAGGGAGCCAAAATGAAGGTGCATAACGGACAAAAGAGAAAGTAGGTTGCTGTTTGGCGACACGCGTGCGCGTGTGTCGGTAAACTGGTGGGGGTATGAAAAAGGTTTCAGAAATTAAGAGAATAAAGGAGCCAGAAAAAAAAGGAGTTCTATATTTTGATGATGAAGTTTCCTTAATGAAAAGCTTAATAGATCTATAAAAAACGGAAGACGACACTACTGGACTGGTGGAATATGGCGAAAAAATAAAGTTTGGCAAAATGATTAATTTGCTTTCGATTCGTCTCGCGCAGAAGAGACAAGTCAAGACCACAATAATAACAAACAAAGAAGAGAAGCGGGGAGCAAGCGAAGGTACGGTGGAGAGTGAGGGAATCGTATCCTACACAGGCTCATCTGAGATGTTCCAAAGTATCAAAAATTAGGGCAACGGGACTTGGATTCAAAAGTGCCGTGCTTTTTTGATTAGATTGCTTATAAATATATTTATTTTTTTTTTATTTCGGGATGATGCAGGTTCACAAAAAATACGGAAATGATATATATATATAAAAAGATATTTCATCCAACCAAATATTAATATTCTCCATAAATTTAAATATAAATTTTCGGATAAATAACAATAACAATAACAGTATACAATAACAGTATACATAGAGAGAGAGATATATGAAGGGACAGTGTACCATCATTTTATGTTTGTTTGTTTGTTCCTGATGGAACTGACACTGTTTTTGTGTGTTTGCCTTTTATTAATAATATTATTTTTCTTTCAGAGCGTGCGTCCTATTTGAGAAAAGTACGACACACATTTTTTAAAAAAAAGGAAATAAATAAGGAGAGAAAAAGCACTCTCCTGGAAAGGACAACATCGCTAGCCGTCGACCCGTCCTTTTTGATTTCTAACCGATAAAATAAACATACCATAAACAAAGAAAATAGAGTTAAAAATGAAAAGCAAACCGATAAAAATGTGCTTAAAAAGGGAAGAAAAAAAAAAGAGGTTAGAAATTCAGAGCTCACTTCTCTTCTCCCTTTCAGGGCGGCTTCTTCACTTCCGTAAAAAAGTGAAAACAAAAAAACAAAAACACCAAAAAAAATCATAAAATCTCCTTCGTCACCCCTTCACAGCAAAAGAGCAAAAACAGAGGAAAAACACAAAAAAAAAAGCTAAGTCTCTACTCTCAATATATTCTAATTATTTTTTTATTCCTGCTTCATGTGTTCTTCTGGCGTTGTGGTTGATTTCTCGTGTGTCTCTTCATTTCATCTCTTCTCTTTTTCTTTTTCTTTTCTTTTATTTTCTTTTCTTTTTTGATGAGAAATCGTCCTCTTTTTATTCTTATTTTCGATCACACACACACACAGCAGCACACGACACGATATCGTTGAGACCTTCAAGGTGAGGCGAAAGAATCAGTAAGAACTCTCTCGGATGTGAAGCTCCACAAAAAAAGACTCCACTCCAAATGTGTTGTGTAAAACAAACAACGATGTACAAAATTTCATCTTGAACACAAAAAACATTCTGGCACCAAGACACACACAAAACCCAAAAAAAAAGGGTTTTTTTGTGTGAAATGATTTACTTTTTTTTTTTTTTTGAGGACCTACACTGAAGTCGAGACGAGGAATCTCGTTAAAACGACAAGCGAAGAAGAGCCGTTTAAAAACCAGTTCAAAGATGTGTTGATTCATATACAGAAAAAGAAAGCGACAATGCGTTCGTTGATTTTTTTTCGGTCTCACTCTTCGTTGAGGTTTTGGTCGCTCTGGTTGCTGAGGATGTGCTTGATGGAGTTACCATGGCTCACGACACGATCCACTTCGTACTGGTGGACGTTACCGCTGATGCACGGGATGTCGTACAGGTAGTTCACCATCGTGCACGCCGATTCGCGGCTACCCTGACCCGTGGCATTGCCGAGGAAGTTAAGGCGGTAGATCTGCGCACCGTTCGAGACGTGGAAGTTCCCGACCGGATCACGAATTCGGCCGTTCGCCTTCTTTTCCTGCAGAAGGTAGTGCGCCACGCAGCGCAGCAATGGGGCCTCCAGCTTGGTGGTGAAGATGGGGTCCATGTACCACTTCTCGGTCTCCTTCTCGGCATTCATGAAGAGCTCTAACAGGAACTCCATAGCGGTCAAGTTCGCGCCGCCCTCTTCCTTTCCATGGAGGTGTGTCTTGAGCTTCACGATCAAAGGGTTTCTGGTGAGGTCGTGGCGGTTGGCGAAGTCCATCACGGTATCACGAAGCGGGGTGAGGAAGCGGACCTGCGTCATGGCGTCATCGCCCGGTCCAAAGAGGGTGTGGACCAGGTCGGCATCGTTCACAGAGCTCTTCTGGCTGAGGATCGCCCGAGAGAACTTCTCCAGCTCCCCCTTCAGCCAGCGGTTGAAGCCGGGAATCGGAGAGAGCGTGGAGAAGTGCTCGATCGGGCTGAGCTGGCGCACGCGACGGGAGGCGTTGATACGCTCGTCGATCTCCCGCACGACACGCTTGATCAGGCGGTTGCCCATATCCATCCCACGGAGGGCGGACTGGGCGGAGTTGATGGAGTAGAAGATCGCGGTATCCACCTCCTCCCGGTCCGACGTGTCCTCCCCGTACTTGTGGAAGTGGCGCTGGAAGGCCTCAGCGGGGTGCAGGAAGGCGAAGAGATGGCGGTGGTGCTGAGGCTGCAGGCGATCCCTCATATCCTCCAGGCCGCGGTAGAAACGGTGCACGCCCTCGGCCTTCATAATCTGCTCGAGCAGGGCAGGGGGCGTAGTGAACCACGTGAGCTCCTCCATCACCAAGTACTCCTTGCTGAAGAAGTCGTGGAAGAGGAAGGTCAAGGCGCCATCGAGAAGACCCATGTCGTGCTTCCGGGCCTGCCACAGGTTCAGCAGCTCCTCCAAGTTCTTCTTCTCCTCATTCGAGAGGGTCTTGGTTTCAGGGAGCGCTTCATCGAGCTGCTTCTGGAGCTCCTTCACGCGGCTTTTGCACACGATATCGAAGGCGTGGATCGTCTTGCGGAAGTTCATCAAGCGGCGGATACCGTTCTCCATCGAGCCCGTGTGACGAAGCCAGGAGTAGTAGAGAGGAGTACCCGCATCGCGGGCCTCCATACAGCCCTTTACCACCTTACCCCTGAGAGAAATAAGCTTGGCATCGAGGACGTTGCGCTCGGCGGACTTGGCGCCGAGGGCCTGGATCTTCTCCTCGAGCTTGGAGTACTCGTTGATGAAGTTCTGGATATTCTTGGTGACGGCGTGGATCTCGGCTAAGTTGCAGTCCAGGGTAGTCAGGAGGTGCATCAGAGTGAAGAAGTGCTGGGTGTAAGGGAGTGCCTTATCATGGCGGAGGTCGGACTCGGCATCCGAGGGCAGCACAGCGTGGTACACCTCCCAGATCGACTCGACAAGCACGGCAGGCAGCTGTCCCTTCTCGCTCCGGATCGCCTTCTCGAGCTCAATGACCATTTCCTCCTGCTCTTGAGGGTCGTACGGGGTGGCGGGCACGTTCTTGGAACTCTGGTTCTTGATCTTCGCCTTCGCCTCCACGCCGGGGCCGCTGGTGGTGGAGAGGGCCCAAAGGCGGCGGCACCAGGTAGACATGCGAGTGTCGTCGAGGGCACCGAGGGGGTTCGCAGAGGAGGTGGCCTGGCGTGTCGGGTTCAGCACAGCTGCGGTCGCTACCGCAGCCGTCGTGCGCTGTGCGACCAGAGAGCGAACTCGAGAATTGAACATGAGGAACGACGATCTTCTTCTTTTTTTTTCCCACGATAAAAAAAAATCAAGACAATAAAAGAGATTTTAGAGTAGTAGAAGATACAAAAACCTGCAACACCAAGTCGAAACATAAAAAGAAATGGAAAAGATTCAGTGAAAATCACAAAAAATAGAGTCATATATGTTTTAGTTGTATATTATGATTACTATTAGTAGTAGTATCATTTTGTCTAACAATGGTATGGTCACCCATTCCGTTCAAAGAAAGATTATTTATATTATTCGTGTGCATATGTGTGTGTGTGTATGTGATTGATAAAGTTTCGTCAATGCTTTCAAAGCGCTACCCCATTCGGTATCCTCGATAGACTCTACGAACCATCACCATCTCCTTTTTATTATTATTTTGGCATGGGTCCTTCTCCTTTTTCTTGCCTTCTTCGCGTTACCACTCGCCTTTTCGAGCACTTCGTTGCATTTTCTGCAAGTGGCTCTTTCTTCGTCGTCGATCTTTCCCCTTTGAAATGTTCTTGGAGGACGACTTGTTAAAATAAAACGAGGGATCTACCTGAAAGCCACTCCCTGTAGAAGAACCTCCAATCGTGGTGCTCGAAGTAAGGTTTGTATCCTGGGCATCTGTGTCCAGTTCCGAGGCGTTATTCCGTGTGGAACAGCGTTGTGGCCCCCGCAGTCTTTGCCTTCGCTCTGCCATTTCAGCCGCTTTCTTTGATTGAAAACGCCTCAGTGCTTCACCGGCTTGTACAAGTTTCTGTAAGAGGATCCGGTGGCACTCAGCCTCATTCTGATATGCACTGCGGTGAGCATGAGAAGACGTGTAGAGTGTTTTACCGTCTGCCGTGATACAGTTGGAGAAATACGACGATGCCGAGGAAGAAGAAGCAGGTGAAGAAGAGGAAGAAGGCGGTGTGCATCGATGAGGTGATGAGGGAAGCCGCTCACTGGTTGCAGGATGCGGCTCCACCTCCACTCTATCAGCAGCATCCGGAAGGGTGTGTGGTGGTAGCGTTGGACTAATCCAATGAAGCAAGTCGGGATGCAGATATGGGGCCAGTGCCTCCAGACTGACGCGGAGCTCGACCTTATTGCTACTGCTGTTCACCCCTTGTCCGCCTGGCCCACTTCCTCGGCAGGTTCGACAAGTAAAGCAATCCAAAGGCAATCGATCTGGGAGAGGTGACGTCCACAACGAAGAAGTTGAGGATGACGAAAGAGTGGCAGTCGCACCAGCACTCCTCGCTGTATCCCTCATTCGATCCTTTACTTCCCCATGGGAAGGCGTCCTGGTGAAGGCACTGTGGTGAAACGTTCGTCGTATGGAAACGCAGGATGAAGGAATCAATGGCGGTGTGGGCCACGGCAGTCGAGCTCTCCCGCACGTGGAGAGCGAGCACAAGGCAAAAGTACCCACGCGAAGGGAAAGGAGGGCTCGAGAGTCCTGTCGCATGCCGGAATAAACGAGAGAAAAACAACAGTGGTGAAACAAAGAAACTTCCGATGAAGTGGAAGTGTGTGTGTGTGTGTAGGGGGAAGGGAGGGGATCTCTCTAATTCTCTTTATAAAAGCTGCTGTAGTGTTACTTTTGACTTTATTTTTCCTTCTTTTATTTTATCGATGACAGAAGAAATCTTATTAGCAAAAGAAGAAAAAACCACGAAGAAGATGAAGTGAGAAAAAGTAGTGTTAGACTCGAAACAACACTGCAAAATATTCATCATATCCTTTTTGATATTTCTCCTCTCCTCTCCTCACTCTCTCTCTCTCTCTGTTGTTAAGGGTGGTTGGCCCAATACAGGCCCTATTTCCGCATTCACATCAGAGCATCCAAGGCACAACGTGCACTCCATCATGTACAAGTATGGGCAAAGGGGAAAACATCAATAAAAACAAAAAATTGTACGAATTCATTCATTGAGAGAGAGGGGATCAATGATCTTGAATGAAGCGTCGCTTTTAACTCTCTTTTACCTTCCCTCGTCACCGCATGTCAAGGTCGCTGTGGCGAGTGGTTTATTTCCACACCATCGTACAGCGGCGTCACCCATTACTCCCTCTATAATAACCAATATATTTCTTTAAAAAAAGAAATTTAACGAAAATATGCACAAAGAATGACAAACCGAGAAATGCAACACATCACTATAAAAGAAATTTCATCTCATGTATGAAGGCTTGCATCAAAAAGAAAAAAAAAAATACAGAAAAAAAACGATTTACGCATACACCAAAGTCTTCCCTTATAATAACAGAAATGTCTGTATACGCTGGAAAACGTTATTCTACGAAGAGAGTTTAGATGAAAGCTTGTGCTGCAAGAAGGACTCCACTGGAGTATTTCTAACGTATTCCCCTCTTTCTCCTTCTTTTTCTCGCTGACTTGTAACGACGACTACTCCTTGGCACTCTTAGTGAGCCCGCATTTCTCCTTCAAGTGTTCATACACGACAAACGTAATCACCGTATGCGGTGCAAATCGAGCGAACATCGGCCCCGCTCCTTTGTAGCACCCACTAATCCCCTCCGTACGATACACTTTGACCAGTGAGGCCCGCATCGTATCCGCGTACGCGGTGTCCGTTACGTTTCGATTATACGTCCGAGTCATCACCACCTCAAACGGGTTCATCGCAATGACCACCGCAATGGAGGAGAGGAGCGCAGCGGTGAAGTGAATCTTCGGGTCCTTCGACGTCCACGCCTTCCCGCCCTCTGCGGGCGAACGCGGGTAGTGCCGATTGCCGTACGTCACCAGCGTCCGGCTCGCAAAGTCGTAGCACATTAGCTGTGTGGAGGAGCCGACCATGGTGCGCTTCACCGCGGTCCGACTCCCGTGCCACAAGGCGGTAATGCCACCGGATTGATAAATAACGCGCATCGCATCCAGAATTCCGCGATAGTGATGCTGCTCACCCGTGCTCGCGGTCGAAGCAGACGTCGTCGCGGCTGTTCCACTTTGCATCTTTTCAACGATTCGGCGCTCCATCGGGGTCCGCTGGCTCTGTAGACGAGTCTTCACCAAGATAAACGGTGAGGAGCAGAAGGAGCCGACCGCTCCACTGGTGGCACCGGCGCAGAGACACACCAGAAAGTTCTCCTTTCCACGGGTTGACGAGCTGCAGGTGAGTCCGTCGCCTTCCACTCCTCTCCACGTACGGAGGCGCCGCACGCCGTCCTTGCTCCCGTCATACACCTTTTGGAACCCTTGCTTAAAGACGGGGTACAGTCCAATGCGGAGGCCGTTCTGCGTGAACTGCCACACAATGGAGGGTGAAAGCCCTTTCTGTAGCGCTCCGAAGCCCTCTTCCCGTGCCACACGAACGAGTGCTTGAGGCACATTTCGGTAATGCAGCTCATACGAGCCCTTCTTGCACAGATCGCCTTGTACTTGCATACGAGTGCGCATGACATCCAGTGGGTTCGTAAAGAGACACGCAAAAGAAGAACCAACACCTCCACAACAAACATCAAGAAACGTGTCCATCTGCACAATGCTGATTCAGCAAAAAGAGACGGAGGAGCAGCACACTTCTTCTTCTTGTTGCTGTAATCGTTGTGGCCTAAAAGATGACGCTGCTATTCCTTCAATAAGGGTAATAGTAGAAATACAAAGGGCTTGGAATGTTCTTTGAAACGCGAGTTGCGATACGAGTAAGAATAAAGGAAGTTTCAATAATTTTTCTTCTCTGACAAAAATAATAATAAAGCATTGCCAAAGCAGGCAAGTACGTAATGAAATTAGAAACAGAGATATAACAAGGTAGTTCAACAGAAAAAAAATATTCAAAATAAGAAAAATAGTAATGATAGACGAACATAAAAGACATCCACAGTACTCACACACTTGAACTACCTCAGATACTTCAAGGTTCATCCGTTTGGTAATCGCCCAGATATTTGAGATGCCACTAAACTCGAATGTTTTGTTGAATTCTCTAGTTTAAGTTTCCTAAAACGTTAAAAATAATTTTCTTCTTTTTCTTCATTCACATCTGTTACTCTTCTCCTTCGAGGATAATCAAAAAGAACCGAAAATTAGAGAGATGCTTTTTTTGTTGTTGTTGAATTGATTTTTGATTGTTTGGTTCCGTTCTATTTTTTTTTTCGCTAATCGCAATCACAAAAAAAAAAAAAAATGGCCTAGCCATATCGCCTACCGAACACCAGAATTCGTTTAAAAAAAAAATTGTTCCAAGGGATTCCGAAACACAGAATAGAAAAGAAAAAGAGACACATTTCGTCGAGTTGTGCTTTTCTCTGCTGGAAGCCGGTCTTCATCCCTCCCTCCGCCTTGCTCTCCAATGATTTTTCTGTTCCGATTATCGTTGGTCTGTCTCTCTGCTGATGTTCTCCTCTCCTTACTCCCCTTACTCGTTTCAGTCAAGCACTTTTGTGTTGTTGCCGCCGTGTTCTTCTTTTTCTTTATTTATTTTTTTTCGCTTCTTTGAACGGTCTTACGCAAGCTCACGAGTGAAGGTGGTCTTTCCGATCGGGCACCCGTTCACCCAGTGGCGGAGGTTCGTCAGATGAAGATCGATCTCGCCCATAATCTTCAGCTCGAGCTCGGCAGGGACCTGTTTCCGGAGCTCCTCCACCATTTCCACACACCCGCACAGGTAGCGCTCTCGTTCCACCTGATTGAAGATGGTCCGATGCATCATAAAGCGTGTCTTGTAGATGGACGTGTACGCCTCCTCCGTCCTTCGAGCCCAATCGTACACGGCGAGGAGGCGGTTCAGCTTCGATTCGACGTATTCCATCTCCTTCTCCTTGGAGCTGCAATCCCCTAGAAACATACGGCGGAACGGGTGCTTGCCCTTGTACAGGGTGTTGAAGAGCTCCTGATGGGAGTACACCGCATCTTTCCAGTACGGATCAAAGTCGTACCCCCAGGAGAGCGTCAGCAGGCGAGCAGTGTCGTCCTCGATAGAGCTCAGGAGAAACTGCTCGGGCCCTGACAGCGAGAGCCCGAGCTCGGACGGAGGCGTCACCACTGGGATGTGGTGGAAATCGAAGCTGCGGTAGCTGGACTTGTGGGTCAGGCGCTTCAGCCAGCTCTCCTTCATCGCCCAAGGCTCAGTCGCGATGGAGGCGAAGTTCGTGTAAATCCCACGAGCAGGGGTTTGCATGGCACTACGCGGGGCCACAGCCGCCGCCACCGCCGCCGCACGGGTTACGGGAACAGAAACACGACGCATCTAATGCTTTTTTTTTTTTTCTCTTATCGTGTGTGTGCGGATATGTAGGGTAGGTGTGATACCGAAAAGGGGAATGGAAACAAATGTCTCGCAGATTTCCTTCCGTTTCAGAGAGGAAAAGAAAAAATGAAAAAGAAACCACTGACGCACACCGCGGCAATAATACATTGTAAAAATAAAAGGAAGTAGAGCAAAGGGAAAGAACGAAGGTGTCGAATAGCAATACAAAAAGATAAGAAAGAACCATATTTTACTATATATATATTTTCCTTTTAGTCTGTGCGAGACTTTACTCTTACAATTACCTCTTTTTCTCTTAATTATCGCACTTATGAATCGAAACAGGAGGTTTCGAAGGTGTCGAACACACAGACAGAGAGAGAAAAGAACAGCCGGAAGCAAATCATCCTAAACACCTTGTCGCACCGAACTTTTTCTTCTTTCTTCTTGTTTTCCTTTTTTTTCTTTCTTTGAAAGATTCTTTCGATTGTTAATACGGCCGCTGATACGAGTACAGTTGTCCCATATTATACGGAATCCGGTACACATCTCGGCCTCCGTACGCGTCTGGTTTCCGCTGTGTCTCTGGATCGGATAAGGGGCTCTTTCGAAACTGCTCCAACGCCTTCGAGCTACGACTCACGCGTTGTTGTGCCGCCCACGCCTCCGCATCGCCTTCCTCTTCTCGGCAGAGCGCCTCCCACGCCGCCTCGTCCTCCTCCGTCAAGGAGAGCGCAGCTTCTGTACGCGTCAGTGATGCAGATCGGTCCATCGTATTAATCTCTGCTGTGGCAGATGGAGCCGTCCCACTCACTGTGTCATTCTGGTGGCTGCTGTGCGGCGTACGTGAGGCAAGCAACTCTAACATTTGTCGCGCTTCTCGTCGACTCGCGGTGGACGTAATCACTGTATTGGGATCACTCGCCTCCACCACGTCGGACGCGGTCCATGGCCCCATCACAGGGTCCGCAGGGACCTCCACGCCCTCTGGCACCCGCATTCCGGGAAAGGGTCTAAACGGCATGCGACGACCCAATAACGTCGAGGAGATCGAAGGCGAGGCAGCGTACCAGCCCCCACCCAGCGACTCGGCACCGTCAGCAGGCGGCGACGCTGTTGGGGTCTCCGCCGGTGAAGAACCCGAGGGAAACAAAAAGGGTGGAGAAAATGGATCTCGACGACGACGACGTAACGATGAGGCGACTCGAGCAGTGAGCGCGCGGCCGTAGCGCTTTTGCAGCCGTGACGCGTACCGTTGCGCTGCCACCGCCATGGCCATTTGCACATTCGCCTCCTGACGATTCGCCGCTGCTGCCGCTGCGTCGTCGTCATCGTCGTGTGGTGGTGGTGGTGGGCGGTTCTCCTCAGAGGGAGAGGCGGTGGCGGTGTTTTCCGCTGTGGGAGTCTTGTTCTTCCGCTTGAAGAGAAAGGCTCTTCGGGCGCCTTCCTCCTCCTGTACGCGACGCCGCGCCTCAAACAAGACCTGATCGATTCCTTTACCCTCAAAGACTTCACGAAAGATTCGATCCGCATCCCCGCGGACGAACGAAGAGCTCACCCGGCGGCGATGGCTACGGCTAGTGAAGGAGGAGGGTGGCCCCGTACGGCTGGGCTTGCTATTGATGGTGTTGGACCGTTTCTCCTCGCGCATAATACGTGTGCCCTCACTCCCCTGCATACTGGAGTAGCGATAACCCGACGTGGAAGACGAGTGAGTGGCCGAGGAACGATTGGTGGGAGAAGAGAAGGGTTGTCGCGGCTGAGATAAAGGACGGAGACCCAGCGTGGCATCATGCGCCGCCCGTTGCGTGGGGTCCGAGAGCACGGCGTACGCCTCCGATACCGCTCGAAACGCCGCTTCAGCCTCTGCTTTCGACATGGGAGAGGGCGAAGCCGAACACATAGTAGCCTCTTCCGCATGACCAGCGGTGGGATGCACCGCCACGTCGGGGTGGCACAGCAATACCTTTTTACGATACGCCATCTTGATCTCTTCTGTCGTCGCCTCTGTTGTAACCTCGAGACGCTTGTAATAATTCACGACAGGAAGCCCAGACACGCTGGCGGCGCCGCGGTGTTGTTGCCTTTTGTGCGAGGAAGAGTATCCCTGTTGATGTTGTTGAGAGGAATGCGCTCCATCCTGCTCAGCAGACGCGGCAGAGGCGAAGCTGCGTGCGGATTGATACAAATACGGCCCGATCGGCAATGACAGAAAAGAAGAAGAGCGCGTTGTGCTGGGGAAGCGGCATCGGGGCATGCCTCCCGTTGCACAACGCTGATACAGCGCATAGGCAATTGTTCCACTTTGCTTATGCATGAAACGCATTTGGAAATCCCGAAGCCCGAAAAGAAGTTTGAGGCGTTGAATAAATTGAAAATGTAAATAAAAATTGGCAAGCTTCACTCGTAGACACAAGCGAGTGTAGCACGGAAGCGGCTCTGTGAAGGCGCAGGGTAGAAGTAGAAGGTCTGCCTTAACCTTCTCTTTGTTGCTGTTGTTAAACTAAAGTCGTTCCGTTTAAGGAAATCCAGATAAATAAACAAGCAGCTAACAAATGTATAAATGTAATAATTTTTACACCTTGTGAAGGTTGCGGAGGGGTACCCACACACAAAGAAAAGGAGAAAAGAATAACACAAAATATATACGTTTTCTCTCTATCGAAGAATCGTTTCAGCACATGAAATACCTTGGCGGAGGAAAAAAGCATCTTTATTTATTTGGAGAGGGGGAGGGGAGGTTTCGGGTTCCATATTATAGAAGGTGAGAGATAGTGGTGGAGCCTTCTTCTTGAATCACACCTCTCTCATTTCATTCTACTCCAGTTGTTGGTAAAACGTAAAGTGAAAGCGTAGAAAAGATGCGTTACGGTATTGGCATGTTTTCCCACTGAGCATCACAACCCCAGTTCCACTGAAGGGTGAAGAGCATGTTGAAGAGCAACGCGTACTCCCTATCGGAAGGTGGTAATCGTCCCTCGTGGGGTAGCAGCACCGCTGGCGAGGAGTGCGCTGTCACAGACACCGGAGAAATAGAAGAAAAAGAGGTGGGTGGATCGTTTTGCACCACTCCACCTTTCCCACGCTGATGCTCCTCCTTCTCTTTGCGTTGGTGCTTTCGGGGCTTCACGACATCGTGTCCTTCAATAGCGAGAAAGCCCATGGATTCTAGCCGCTTGGCAAAATATATGGACACCAGACTGGGCGTCACACGGGACAGCTTCGACTCACCTCTCACAGGCGTACTGCTTGTGAAGGAGGCACTAGAAGGAGCGTGCGTGCACGACAAAGAAAGGTCCTCTAAACGTTTTCCCCTTCGAGACGTGGTAGAAAAGGACGTAGCTGAACGCTCATTGAGCCCCTGAGGCGTCTGAAATAATGCAGCAGTGTGCGTTGCTGGATATGCACGGGTGTGCTGCTGCGTGGTTTTGGAGAGATCCATAAAGAGAACAACAGCGCTCCGCCGATGATCGTGCGGCAAGGCATCCGAGGCATGCGCACGAGGGTCTGCCCGAGCATACTGCCACCGTACGAGTGAACTCAGTGTCTTCGAGGCACCACTCCACACTTCAATGGGCCTTCCACCTCTACGACGGTCTCGGAGTGAAGAGGGGTGAAACAACAGTGAGGATCGCCTCCGTCCTTCGTGCAGTGTCTCACCTCCATTCGAGAGAGAGCTGGTTTCCTTGTCTTGGGAATCAAGGTGAGAGAGAGGGCAAGATACAGCGGGCTCTTCTTCTTCTTTTTCTTCTTCTTTTGGAGTTCGCTGTGGGTCTTTGGCTTGTCGACGAAGGTGTGCCCAAGGGCCGATGCGATCTTCCATAGCGTCCTCCTCCAGTAACAGCGGCAAAGCGCGACGAGAGTCCGTAGACGTCGCGCTTATCTTTCCCTCCGACGTTGAATATCCATTAGAGCAGCGTTGGCTTGGAATACTTGACCATTGTTGCGGTTGTATGCGTTGACACACGCACAACGCGGTGGGATAGCGTTCACGAAGCGCTTCCAGTACTGAAATAGCGCCTTGATTCGAAAACAGTACCATTTCTTGGTGTTTTTTCTTGTCCCCTTCGCGCTCTACGGAGGCAACACGGCGCTCCGTCTCCTTCCACGACGTCGACGTTGTTGTGTCAATCCCTTTCTCCAAGGAAGTGAAAGCGCGACTCGTCCATGAAGACGCGTTTTCCAGTGATGATGAGGCGTACGCCGAAGCAGCGAGTAACCCCTTAGCCCCACGGCCTCCACGGAGCGCAGCCAATGAAAAAAACGGCGTGTCCAGTGCCGCTCTTCGGCGCTGTTGCTGGGCTCCCAAGAAAGGTTTGACATGTGAAGCGTTACCCGCCAACAGTGTCTCCCGGGAGAGAGATCCATAAGGATTCCCACCACGGTGTGCGGAGAACTTCGGTGAGATGTTCGTGTCTTTTGGGTCTTCTTGGGGCAGCGGAGCAGAGGGATGCTTCTTCACCTTAGCGAGTGAAATCCCTTGGCAGTGCTCCCGATACAAGGCCTCGAGTCCTTCCAAGTGTCTCGCGGTGACATCCTCCACGCTCGTTCCCGCAACAGCCGCACCACCGGTAGACGACATCTGTTGCGGGGTACGAGAACGATCCAGGTCACGATCCAGGCCTCTCCTTCGCTTCTCCGAACGCGAATCAGAAACTGTGTTAGTGGGCGCCACTGGCGTCGGCCGCACGGTCACGTGGTGATCCAGCGTTGTCCAATGCACGGCTTGAAGTAAATTCCATATAGCAGACGGTGAGTCGTTCCGCACATTCGGAGAGGAGCGGAGGTGGCGACGCGATCCTCGGCCAGCTCGATGCGTGCGAGGTGCGCCATCCCTCTCCTTTCCTCCCTCACTTTCACAGATGGCATGCGAAAACAACCACGTCATCGCCTCTCGCCAGGCGCGTGGCACACTCTGCGCCACGCACTTGTCGGACGGAGATGTGGGCGTGGCAGCGGCTTCGGGCGATGGCAGTGGTGGTTGACGGGAGACGCGAGGTAAGAGTACCACGAGCTCTACCCGCAATTCTGCATTGGCCATGGTGGCCTTCAGCTGCGGGTGGCTGCGACGAACCCCAAACGGTCGATACGGGTTGGTGATGTTCGGGTGACCAAAGACGTCAATCTCGTACTGATGCGGGGTCGTGTGTGACAAATAGTGCTGCTTGGAGCCCCGCACCCCAAACAAGCCGCCACCACCCCCCAGTTTGATCCCTAGGCCCCCACCTAAACGATTGTTCGCGTGACGACGCCCATCGCGAAGCCCATAGTGCTTGCTCAGACGTGGATAGCGTCCTTGACGTCCATGGGTGTGTCGGATGTGGATCGACCCCGCCCTCTTGCTGCGGCCTTTCATAAAGTCACGCGGGCTCCATCGGCCCAGTAACACGCGTGTGGAGCGAAACAACGGCGGCGCAATCATGCCAGAAAAAAGATCACTCGCATGGCTCTCCGTACGATGAGGGAAAGGGTGGCCAGGCAACACTTCACAGAGATCCAGCGACAGAAAAGTCCTCGCCTGGTAGGTTGGATGCATCGCCCGCAGTGGTGACGAAGGAGTGATGCGTGACACGATGGGTGATGACTTTGCTCGCTGCGGCGAATTCCACACAAGAAAATCAGAGCATGTGGAGAAGCTAAAAATCGCCTCTTCAGCCCTCCTTTTTTGGCAGCCACCCCAGCCGCTGAAACTCCCACTTCTCTTAGTCGGAAGCCGATGGCGACTTAGCAGAGCGCAGATGCTGACCATGCAGATAAGTCGTTTTGCAAGTCGTTAAGAATGATATGATTACTCTTTGTATTGATTATGTGAGCTAGAATGGATTCGTCCGACATTCAAGCAGTAACGCTGTCCTTAAATATACGCTAACAGATGAAGCTCTTTTTCGCTTTTAAACTGAACTTTTATCTTGCATCATCCTTATAGAAATATTGTTTTAAACCATAAATAATAAAAGCAGAGAGAGAAAAAAAAAAAAAGTGAAAAAAAATCCATCGAGAAGCAGTTAAAATAGATTTGGCATTGGGGATCTGAAAGTATGGAGAGACCTGCGACCCACTTTTTGGCAAACGCCAAGATGTCTCTGATTAAATTGTGTGCAGAGCTGGTGGTTCCGCAGAATCATACGATACAATAAATGAAATACACCATAACAGCGTCATAATAAATAGGAAGGAAAGGAAGAGAGAGAGAGAGAAATGCACGGAGATTCATGAGATAGTATCGCCAATGTCTGCTGAAACTTTTTTATATTTAAAATGATCAGTTTGCCTCTCTTCTTCTCTCCGTTTCCTTTGTAAGTGGGTCTGTGCGCTCTACGCGCCAACCCTCTGTCTGTTCCATCCAGATTCTGTGGTGGTGGCTCCGTCGACATCGGCATAGTTACTATTTTTCTTTAAATGTCTTATCTGTTTTCTTCTCCACTTGAACACGGTTAACATGTAACAACAGTGTGACTGACTTCCCTTTACTTCCCCTTGCTTTGGAAGGTCCCTTGCAGCTCTCTGAGTAATATTATATTGATTATTTCTTCAGACAGAAAAAGATACAAGACAGTTGTTGTTGTTTCTTTCTTTCTTTCTTTCGCCTAAAAAAAGAAAATATTCAAGTTTCTGTTTCCTCCTTCATCTTCGCTTCCTTCCCCTTTTGGTGTTGATTACGACGGAAGAGTTCCTCAGGTCGTCATGCGGACTCCTCTGCCCCGCATTCATTCTACTCTATTGGTTGGTTCATTTATTTTACCTTACTCACTGTAGGGGAGTGATAGAAATGGAAAACATACCATGAACACAGAGAGAGAGGGAGAGAGCAGGGAGCCGCTCAGTAGTGTTTCATGGGAAGGGAAGGGACAAACAGTAGAAAAAGAATTTATTTTGCGGCAAGAAGAAAAACGCCGTAAAGCACAAAAAACTCGATTTTGTCATCGCCAAAGCGCTGCTCGGCACACTAAAAGCGTCAGTTTCTCTGCTCGTTAGTAAACACCAGGTCTAACCCCAGTCCAGTAAACCACCAAAAATAAACCAAAGGAATAGAGAGTGATGTGGCACCATCGTAAAAGAAAAATTTTATCTCTGCTTCCTCCTCTTTTCTTTTTTTATATATTGCTTTTACAATCTTCCGAAATGACTTCGACGAGAGTTTTTTATAGAGGGGAGCATCGGTGAGTTTTTCCCATCGCTAGTCGGGAGCGTTTCACCTGTTTCTGTTTCCTGTACGTTTCGCTTGTTTTCCACTCGTCGTCTCATTTCGGCAGGTGAAGCAGGGGACGTCGAAAGCGTCACATTCCTTGATTTTCTCAGCAATATTTTCGTTGGTCCAGTTTTGGGGATGCGTTGGCGTCAGGGTTTCGTCTTCTTCGCTGCAGCACTTTTCTTTGCCTCCAGCAGCCATTCTTGAATCTTCCGCTTAATCTCTTGAGCCTCCGCGACAATTTCGGGTTTGGAGTTGTACGCGTTGAGCATTATCTCATCAAGATACTCCTTGTTGAACGGGTTGTGGTTGTCGGAGAGCAAGTGATGGTGGATGGTCTTACGGTTCACCCAAACCAAGTCGGCTAGATCCCGAACCTCGGTTGGGAGCGCCACAGGGTCGGTGAGTGGCGTCGAGAGCAGAGCATCTAGCGCGAAGTCCGGCGCATCCTCCCATAACGCGGCCTCCTCCTCCACCTCCGCAGACAAGCTAATGATCGCATCGCGCATCACTTCCAGGTTCATTTGATGGCGGCTCGAGACTAAATTACGGGAAATAATACGCTCAATTGCATCGATGATGTCCTCCTTCGGCACACCACATTCGCACAAGCAGCGCAGAAAGGTTTTGTTGCTTGTGCTGGTGGTGAGCGGGGTCAGACAGTCTACCAAGCGAGCTAGAATCTTACGAGGAGAAAACTTGTACAAGTCCTCGTTCTGAATCTTGAGCTGGCCGCTGTGACGCCCTGCAAATGTGACAAGACTACGTGCGAGCACCTGCGAGAGCTGCTGAGCAACCAAGTTCTGTGAAACACCGTCAGGGAAGCAGCGGGCGAGGGACATGAACAAGTCGGTGGACGCAAAGAAGAGTGAGATGTAGGAGTTCAGGCTCAAACCCAACTGATAGTACGACGGGCTAGAAGTGTTTTCTTCGCCTTCCTCATCCTCGCTGGTCTCGTCGTCTTCTTCATTTTGTGCGTTATTCAAAGAAGAAGAGGCTGCACCATTCCGCGTATTGCTGGAGCGAGTATTCCTATTCCGAGGAGGGGGTGGGGGAGGGGGGTTCGGCGAGATGTCCGCGCCGTCCTTGATCTTCTGGTTCATCTTTTTGAGGGTCTCGGTCATTTGATCCACTGCCTCGTTCAGCTCGGCCACCGCCATGTGTGAAAAGCGCTCCAGCGAGGTATTGTTGGGATTACTCATCTCCTCCCTCACCGCAGACGAGAGCGACTCACTCTGCAGGAATTGCTTTAAACAAAGCGAGAGGTCAAAACGAACATGAGAACGTTCGTAGGTGGCCTTCTCCACCGCTATGTAACAGTTCATGCAGCTGCGCACGATGTTCTTGCTGAACCAGGAATGGCGCTGAAGGGCTTCACTCGCAACGGGATCGCGCAAGAGGCGTGTCAAAAGGTACGAGAAGACATGCGTGTGCGGTTTAGGGAAGTACGTGGTATTCCCCATCAAAAGCAGCAAGAGGCCATGCAGGTGAGGGGTGTAAACATCGGACATTTGAGCCAATTGAGTCGCCTTCACCGCACTGTCCACCAATTCTTGAGGCAAATACTCCCACGCGAGCGGAGGCTTCTTCGGAAGTTCTCCCGTCTGTGGGTCCGCCTCCATCACACTCAGCAGCCAATTCGAGAGCCCGTTACAAAAGTTGAGGCGTAAGCGCGACTGCGCCGAGGAGCCGAGTAGGGCTTCTCGAATGCGATACAACGCATTTACCACGAGATACTCCCGCTCCGCTCCAGGGCTGGAATTCTCACGTTGGTGTGCGGCCTGGCGCTCCATCTGACGATGCGAGTCCAACAGGGGGACCACGATCACCGTGGTGACCCGCGCGGCGAGATAGAAGAGATGAATTGAGGGTTTGTACGCCACGAATGGTGATGTACCAGAGCTCGAGGTGGCGACGATCCCGGTGGTCGACACGACGGGAGAAGTGGAAACAGGAGGCGGAAGCCGCGTCGGTACCGCCGGCAACGGATGCTCGCTGTCAAAGAAGCAAACGCGCTCTACATCCTTCGGGAACGTCACCAACGCCCCACCCTCCTCCGGGTCGTCATCGAGCAGATACGAACTCGGGATTCGCTCCGAAGCCACAGTGTTCTCCAGGCCATCAAAGACAGGCTTGGCAGCGTTCAGCAGGACTATTTGAATTTGTGTCATAAAGTAGATGGAAGAGAGAGGGAGATCGCGGGTGACCGTCTTTTGATGTCCTTCATTGAGCCGAAGTGCTTCCGCAAAGTACACCATGGTCGCCTCCCGGGTAATTTTGGATCGCAGTAACGTCTTGGTGAGCTCATTGGTATGGAGCCCGACGGAATCCACCGTGTGTTGCAACTCTCGCACCTTGGCGTCGTGCTGAGATTCGTTGTCCTTGTTGAACAGATGCGTTAACGTCACGTACTCCAGCTGTTGCGGCGGGGTCATCAGGTGCGGCGGCACCATCGACAACGCGAGTCGACAGTAGGGTGCCACCCCGAAGAGAGCGCCGAGCACGGTTTGGTACTCCAGTTCTAGCCCGTTCCGAATGGTTAAGGTGTTGAAGAAGTACGGGCTGGACACCATAATCTCTTGCGCCGCGCTGGAGAGTGCAAGCGACTGCATCATGGTGAAGAGCATCTCAATGGACTCGCGTTCATTCCACGTGAGCGCCAACGCCATCTGAAGAATAAAGCGAAGGATGTTGTTCACCACCGCCTCGGCCACTCCACGATGCGCGGCATCCCCCCGCGTGCGATCCAAGTGGCGCAGAGACGTCAAGAACGCCTCCAGTCCCTGCCCACCTTGTCGTCCGACAGAGCAGCACAAGTACGGCAAGAGGGACAACCCCAGCGGCTCACCGGCTCTGTCCGACATCATTTGCGAGCGCACCGACTCCGCCGCGACGAGGACGGCCTCCTGGCTGCCGTCGCTGCTAGAAGCGAGCTTCGAGAGGTCGATCATCTTCGCAGTCGTCTTGTGGGCTACAGGAACCGAAAAGCCGCTTCCTAGGCGCTGGCCTGCTCCGCCGAAGCCCATCGACGTGGCCGCACGCTGGTTGTCCCCACCAGTAGGGCCCTGCACCAGTCGAAGAAACCGATCTAGGTTGCTGTTGATATCAGTCACGCTGTGCGTGCGCAGCAGTTCTTTCCCCGCATGAAACACGGCAAACGTGGGAAGTCCGGTGACATTGAAGTGCGACATGCAGCTGCTCTGGCGATCCGCATTCACGGCAAAGAACTTGGCACGCTTGGCATGAAACTGCTCTGCGAGAAGGTGATACTGTGGTTTCGCACGCTGGCAAGGGCCGCACCAATCCGCGTAGAAATCCACTACGGTAATGTGGGTGGCATCGTTAACGTAGCCGAGAAGCTCTTGAATCCCCATGGTGATTTCAGTGGACATGGTGGTGAGGGTGGTGGTGGGTGGTGGTGTCGCTCTTGTTCTTGAGGCGTCGATCTTAATAATAAAGAAAAAAAAAATGCAAGTGGATTAAGTGTTTTTTTGCCTCTTTGTCTTCCTTTGGTTCTCCGCTGCACGAAAAAACAACACAGGAAAGAGAAATAGCAAGAGATTGTTGGAGCTCGAATCCTTCTTCAAGAGAATTACAACAAAGATAGAGAAGTCAAAGAATTGTGGATGGGTTCACAGAAAGACAAAACAAAAAAAAGAAAAGAAAAAAACACGAAAGAGCAGTGAGAAAGGAGCATTTAGTCTTCTTTTAGCACAGTCTTCTCTGCGAGTATTTTCTTTGTTATCCTTTTTTTTTTTCCTTAGTTTCTCCCACTTTTACACATCCGAACCGGAAAAGACACCTAAAGCCGCACCGTCTGCAGTGCCGCAGAATCGTATCCCCACATCGTCGATGACATCGTCCTCCTCCTCTGCATCCTCTGGATCCAGAAATGGTGAGCGCGTGGAGCTGGAAGAGCTCGCCAAGCTCTTCTGCGGGTCCCTACTCGTCGTCTGTATTCCATCCTGCAATGCAGAGGACGCGCTCTCGTCTATCCCTGCCTCCACCCTTTCTTCCTCACCATTGACGGCACGTAAGATGGCCCGCTCAAACGGGTTGGCATCTGCAGAAACTTGATAAACGTAATCGCTGTAAGCCGGGTCATTGTACGGTGTGCGGTGGTACAAACCTTCCAGAGAAGTTGTGCCGTCCTCGTAGAGTCCATACGCGTACGCCTCGGGTCGGACTTCCACCGCCTCCTCGCGCTCGAGAGTCCGCTTTTCCGTTTCATCCTCGGACGAGCTCAGCGACGACGATGACGCGCCAGTTGGGCGGCGGCGCACTGAGGGGGGTGGGTGGCAACAGTCATGTGGGCGATACGACTGAAGCTGCACCTCTAACCGATGCCACTCAAAATCGGCAAAGAACGGATGCGAGCGCAATGCCGAGAGGTCGAAGCGGCCGGTCAAGGGATGCACCCCGAGCCGTTGGCGGGGATCTCGATGAACAAGCCTTTGAATGAAGTCCTTGACACGCTCAAACGCCGTCGCGGGTTCTTTTCCAGTGAGAAAATCAATCCTAGGGTATGGGATCGCGTCCTTGTTCCCCTCCATAATTTGCTTCAGAACGGTATACGTGAAATCTCCTCGAAACATATGCTCCCCGTAGAGGAGCTCGTACACCGTCGCACCGAGGGCCCACAGATCGGAGCTGTAGTTCCATCGGCAGGCACCGACCATTTCCGGCGAGACATACTGTGCGGTGCCGCAGAAACTGGAGGTGCGTACCCGCATTTGCTGAATCTCCGACACGGTCAGCCGGCGACGAGGCGGCGGGGGTGCCGTTGTGGAGGCGTCCTCCGTAGAAGAGCAGCTCGCGGGCACCTTCTTCTGTTCGCTCTTCACTGAAAGGTCCGGATTCACCGCAGGAAACGGCTCCCCCCCTGTGAGATCCACGGTGTCGAAATCAATCAAGCACGCCCGGTAGTGATCATCAAAGACGATGTTCTCTGGCTTAAAATCCCGTAGCACAAGGCCCTTCTCAAAGACACGTCCCAACGCGAGCACCAGCTGTGCAGTGATGAGCTGAATGTCGCTGAACTCGAGGCAACGCACAGCTGTGCTTTGGTACGGAATCGCTGTCAATGGCACCACGTCAGGCGAGCTCAGCGAGAGCGTCTTCACGGTACTGGTGGTGGTGGTGGTGTGGCTTGCCGTAGGCGGCGACGCTTTCGAGGAGATTTCGTGTGGGCACTGATGATAATCCTGCACGCATTGCACCGCACAACGACGAATGTGTTGCAACAGATCCCCGTGCGGGAGCCACTCCATCACAAAGTAGAGCTCGTCCTCGCTCTGTGCTGTCCAAAAGAGACGCGCGATGAAGGGGTGCGGTGCGAGGCGCAGTAGGGCTTCCTTCTCATCCATGAGCGACTGCACCTTGTGTTGTTGCAGAGCTTGAATCTTGGAAACGATCTTTACCGCCACAGGGGTGTGGTGCTGCTTGTAGCCGCTAGGGAAAACACGACTAAAAGCGACTTGAGAAATCGCACCCACTCCCAGCGGTGTACTGCTGGATAAGTGCAGATGCGCTGGATCGAGCTGCGGGCATGTCAAGCGAGGGGTCTCGGTGGGCATGGTGAAAGGGGAAAAAATGACCTTGTTTCTCTCTTTCGTTGGAAAGCAAAAGAAAAAGTCAACACTACTCTTTGATATATTTAGTAGTCACCTTAAGTTAGGGTTAGTCGAATAGAAACACACAAAGTGGTGTTGATGTTGTTGTTGTTTTTTGAGGGGGGAAGGTAATAAGTTTTATTTTATTGTGAATGAAATTCAGTCCAACGATCTAATCGAGTGTGATTTGTGAATTTGTGAAATTCGATGTGAATAGTCTTTTGTTGTTGCTAACGAAACACGAAAAGGCAATATACGACGAGATAAAGTGTCAAATGAACGGCAACGCGGATGAAAGAAGAAGAGAAGCAAAGAATAGTAATGAGAAAAGCGAAAAGAAGAAGCTGCCCTTTTAGCCAATTGCTTTTGCATTGCGTCACAATGACATCAAAGTTGTAAATACTTTTATCCACGCAATCTCTGATAAACACGAGCACTCCTGATGCTTGCACCGAATGCGTTTAACTCGTGCATGCACTCCAGTATTTTCCATATATATTTTGTGATGAAGGGCGGTTACTATCTCGGAAATTCTTTTTTCGAGCTCACCAAGACACAGCTCACCGAGACCTCTTCAAGAGTGTGCAATATATGGTGCTGCATTACTTCTGCAGCTGCGCTGTCCCCATCTCTCCGATCATGTTCTCGATGGCGATACGCTCGTGCAGTGAAGGAGAAGGCAGCAGTCGAAGCATCTCCACCAGGTTCGCCGACTCGCGCCGCAGTACATCAGGGAACCGAGTAACGGCAGGAGATTTATTCAGCCACACGGCGCCTGGCACACCACCCCCCCCTATCGGCTTTGTTCGGCGGCCACTGGTTCCCTCACTCGGTTGGCGAGCATCTTCACAGGCACCGGCGCCATGGGGCACACGCGAGCAACCTTCTGTAAAGAAGAGCCGCGACACCCCCTCTCCGCCTTCACCTCCCGCCCCAGTGTGGGGGAGTGGGGTGGTCAAGGTGGGGCCGAACGGGAGAATACCACTGGGCGATGCAGAGAACGGCGAGGTCGTCGCGGCAAACGACGGCGACGGCCATGGGCTCGCTTGCGAGGTTGTGGTCGTGTTCGTGGTGGTGGACTGGACAGAACCCGAAGGACTGCAGGGAGTCGTCGCACTAGCGACAGGAACCATGGGAGAGCCACCGTGCGCGGCGGCGGGGTGGGTGGTGGTGGTGGCTGCACTGCTCAGGTGAGGATGGCCTGCAGTAACAGGACGGGATGGAGAGAGCTTTCCGTGGGTGACGGGCGGGGGAACCACCGCACCGAACGGCGTCAGACCCCCATCAACACACGTGTGAAGGCTGTTGAAAGAGGAGCCTTGCCGCCACGAAAAGGATCGTGTTGTGGGAGAAACGTTGGTGTTGATGGTCAGCGCGGGTTGGACACCGTCCACCCCCGCTGCCGCAGTGGAGAATGGTAATGGGAAGGGGGTCAGCAAAGACTCTACCGTGACCGCCTTGTGTCCATCCGCCACGGTACTCAGCGCCATTTCATCGGGTAGCAGGTGACGACGGGGTCGCACTCTCACTCGCATCCGGTCCGAGATGTTCCTCGTCCCCCCTCGCCTACTGGTGCGGCCGAGGAAACACTGGGCTGTTGTGGTTGGGTGGGAAAGCAGATTTTCTTCCTCGTCCTCCTCCGCTGGGGGAGGGGTTTTGTTCCACCATCCCCCTCCGCCAGTCGTCGTCGCAGTGGAAGTCGTCGTTGAGGGCGGCGCATTCCCACGTAAGGCCGTTCCACTACCTCCTGAGACTCCTGCCGCGTGATGAGGATTGCTGTTCAGCGAGTGAAGACCCATGCCAGCGCCAGCGCCGCCTCGACCAGGAAGAGGAGTAGCAGCGGCACTGGAACGTCCGATGGGTCCGGCCACGCCACCCCCTTTGGATTTCTCCATCTCCCCACCTCTGCTGGTGGTGATGGAGAAGGATCGAGCCAGCGCCACTCTGCCGCTGTGACCGCCACGCAGTCCCTCTTCGCCAGACGTCCAATTCCAATCCCCTTTTAACGTCCGGTAGCGGCCATTCCCCTCTCCACTCCGCCCCTCCCCATCATCCTCGCTGTCCAGCTCGCTGTCCAGCTGTGTGTCCTCGTCGTCTTCGGTGACTTGTAACGCGAGGTGGGTGGCCCCTGTGACACCGCCTTCGATGCGCACGGCTAAGCGGTCTTCGAGTTGCTCCCCTACACGCAGCAATCGCGCCGCAACAGCGTCGATCCGAGATATCCCCCCCAGATCGAGCAAGCTGTCTATCGAGCTCTTCACAACGGAGTCAGGAGAAGCACCAAGACGGGGAGAGACGAGGTGGAGGGGGTTCTCTCCACCGTTTGCGGTCATCGTCGTACCATCCGTGTTTCTTGCAGATCGCCAAGAGTGAGACTGCTGAAAGAGAATCAGCTCGCGCAGCAATGGGACCAGGCGGCGCAGCTCTGCACTGTTGCTCCACATCAAGTACCGCAGCACGAGATTCTTCTGAGGGTTCATGATCATTTCATACAAGAGGTGGTGCAGGAGTAGCAGAATGTCCCGCTCCCGCTGCGTCGCCCGGACGAACGCGTCGAACTTCTCCTGCGGCGTTGTCGCACGGCAGTGAAACGCCTTTGGGTTCTTCGGCCTTTGACTTCCCCCTCTACCGCGGTGCGGCTTCCCTCCACTGGTATCATCCCTCGAGGACTCCGCTGCGGCGTCGTCCTCGTCCACCACTTCCGGATGGCGTAAGGAATCTAGAAAGGCGTTCTGGGCCTGTTGCAAACCATTGCCGAGCGAGCCAGCCAGCTTTACCACCGCTGTAAAGAGGGCTGGGCTGGAGGAGTACAGCAGTCGGGCCTTGCGGAACGCAGGAGACGCACAGATGTAATACAACAGCAGCACGCACTCCTCCTGCGCCACCGCTCGGGTAGACGTGGCCACTGCGCCGGCTTCGGGTTGGGAGGAGGGGGAGCTGCCGGGGCCACTCGAGCCTCGCTTCTCGAAAGAGCTCGCTGCTTGAGTGAATGCGCCCTGGGCTTGTGGGGCCGACGCAGAGTATGTGGGAGATGTGGGCTCTTCACGCGGATCGCCTCCTCGATGGCGGTTGTTGATGGCGGCAGTGGTGGCGGTGGCGGAAGTGGGGTGGTCACCGGACTCGTCGGTGTTCTTTTGACGTGAGGAAAAGAGAGAGGCGTGTCCACCAGCATCGGAGCAATGAAGATCCTCCCCGGCGCTCCCGTCACCAGGCATCTCCACCGGTTCAAGTCCCGGCAGAAAGACGTGTTGCACCATCCCACTCATCTGTTCCACGAGAAAGGGAGCTGCCCATTGGGGCTCCTTTCCAAGCAGCAGAAACAAACTTCTCCAGGTTTCAACACACACGGACAGCACGGGGCTGAAGGCGTGGCGAGCGAGTTGGCCCGGAAAGGTCTCTTCAAATGACAGTGGCGTCACTGAATCAGGTAAAGTGGGTTTCTTGTTTTTTATGCGGTCCTCCGTCTCGTTGGCAGACTTGGATCGTGAGTGTTGCCCCTTGGCGCCCGCCCTACCGCCGCAGAACTCAGTCTTGTTTGTCATTGTGGGAAGTCGTAAGGGTGGAATCGGCAGCGGGAGGAACGGTGCCACCGCCGCACGCCTCCGCCCATCCATTTTCATGTTATCCGCTGCGCCGAGACCGCTAGTGGAGAGTGGAAGTACAGCGGAGTGAGAGATCACGTCTGGGGGAGAGCCGAAGAACTCACTGGACAGAAAGCTACCATTGCCCGACATAAAAAGAGTTCCTGGACTCCCATCCCCTAAGGGATAGCAAGACACTCTCGAGCGCCGCGGTGGTGGTGAAGGTTCAGCGGGATGGCTTCCAGCGACAGATGCGGAGTTGTGGTGTGCCGGATCCACATCCAGCGGGCCACTGAAAACTGAAGAGGATTGCACCCCTCTCACAGCGGTAGGCCCTGTTTCGACACTTTCTTCAAAGAATACCCTTGTGGATGTTGGCACCCGGGGTTCGCCATCCTCCTCTCCCTCGTGCTCCTCCGTTTCAAGTACACGATCCCATTCAAACATGTTGCACGGGTGTTTGAGTGCCATGCGAAGCAACACGTTGGACTGCAGTAGCGCACGAAAAATGGTCCCGGAGGTCACCGCGGTGGCGTCCATAAACTTCTCTGCTAAGATTTCAAAGAAGGGTAACGCCTCACGATAGGTGGTCACCACTGGGTCTTCCTCTTCATCGTCCGACGACGACGATAATGATGGACATTCCTCGCTGCTGTGAGGACTACTGACATTACTACTCCGTCTCGATGGAAATCCGCTCTTTGTCTTGTGGTCTCCTTCTCGCCGCTGCTCCAGTTGGTCTTCTGTAGAAGTTATATTACGGTCGTTGATCTCGTTGTCGTTGGAAGTGGTGGAGCCAGAAGTACTTAAGGCGATTTCTTCCGACGATCCACCTTGGTCATCCCGTAGGAGGACCCCATCACTAAAAGCAGTTTCTTTTTTCCATATACGATCAACGGCACTGTGAGGTCCATTCAATACCCTAGAGGGTTCATTTGGCTTTCGGGTGATCGATTTGGAGCTGAACCGCGGGCTACTGAAGCTGCTGCTGTTCACGGGACCCGTAGCACGTGACGAAGCCTCCTCTTGTCGAAGCTTTAAACCGCAAAAAGAAAAAGCACGCAACCCCGTGAGAAGTCCGATGTTCTGAAGGAGATAGAGAAAGGAAGGACGCTCATAATCGGGTTTCCCACCATCAGAAGTGGTGCTGCTACATACTCCAGACTTGTCCGCCGTCGTCCCCCACACACTGGTGCTGCTGCGGTTATGCGGGTCGGGATGATCCGTACTGGTGTTGGTGTTTTGTGTTTCACCCCACCGTTCCGATGTAAAGAGAAAGGACGACGAGCCGCCTGGAACCCTCGAGCGGGGAGCAGCCGAACACTCCTCTACGGAGTGTTCGGCTGGAGGACATGGATCTGATGAAGAGCTATGCGGTGATGGTCGTCGTCGTTGCGATGGCAAGCACGCCTCCCTCCACACACCACCCGCGTGACCGTGAATGAGCAGAAGAAAGAGATAATGGCACGTGTCCACACGCAGAAAGGCGGGCTCTGCCGTCACCGCCGCCAGTGCTGCAGCGGCCTCAGTGGGTTGGTCCGATGGTCGACGACTCTCCCCTCCCCCGCTTCCCGCGTCCTCCGTCGCTACGAGATCCTTTCGTGGCGGCACCCCCTCGCGTGGGAACCACGGAGAGCCGGTGGCAGTGGACGTGGCGCGCTCCCACTCAGCGCTCCACGAAATCGTTGCCGCTGCACTACTGCGGTGCTGCGACGAAATCGGTAACACGGACGCAATCACGGAAGAAACAGGGCCAAGATTAGCTGGACCACTGTTACCCTCTCCCTCCCCCATTCCCTCGCTCGGCGAGGAGGCGGGAAGAAGTGGCGTGGAGCTCCATTGAGTAGTGGGGAGACTCCGCTGCCCTGGAGGAGGGGAAGGTGTGGGGGGGGTGCTGCTGGTTAGATGCCGGTGTCCCCCACCCGCCTCTCTACCGCTTTGAGACGAACGCCGCACAGAGGTGTTGTTCGTGGTCGTCTGGTCCCCTGCCGCTGTCACCGTGCTCAGTACCGCTACCCCTCCTCCTGTACCGGTCGATCGAGACGACACATCGATAGAATTCAATGAGGGTATGGCAGCCGTTGCAACGCTCTTGCTCTTACTTGCAGCGGTCGAACCTGACATACTACAGTTATGGCCTTGCGGATGACCCGTAGAGCTTGTCGTACTTTTCCCAGGTGTCTTTCCTGCTGTGGTTCCTACGCCATTGGCAGTGGTGATATGGTTTCGATTCGCCTTCGTGGAGGCCGAGCCACTCCACGCCGTGCCTGTACTCCCATCGTGTCGAAGAGACGGTGAACCGGGATGGATTGCACCGATCTTAGTACCTCGGCTGATCGGCGTAGCCAAAGAGCTATAGCTAGGGCTGCTGGCGGTGCCTCCCGAACCGCGTGACGATGGTGAGGAGACACCAGAGCTCCTCTGATGCTTACGATTCAGCGGTCTGGTCGGCGGGACGTAACTGCTCGACTCGGGCTTCTTGATCCCAGATTCGATCGCCGCTTTCGTATTGCCTCTCTCACTACGGCTCCCTTGTGCGGAGGGTGTTTGAGGGAGGGAAGTCATTGAAATGCGGGTTTGATGAGGCGGAGACGAGAGATTTGACGATCCCACATCGAACACATCCTCCGGCTCTGTCCAAGTTTCCAACACAGTTCCCGCACTCGTCCGAGGCGAACTCTTCCCACTTAACTGTGTCGTGGTGACAGTGTCCGCAAAGGAGCATTCCGGCTTGTGGTTGTACAACTCCACCGCACTCTGCTCCTCCTCCACCTCATTGGGGTCCCTGTGGAGTACGGCTTCTAGGGCAGCACTGTCCTGACTTGGTGCATTGAACTCTGAAACACGACCCACAGGCGGTGGGGATGGGGACGCACAGGTGCCAACAACCTCACTACTGTTCTGGTCGAGGCCTCGATCTTCTACGGCACCTACGTCGTTCGCAAAGGCACACGAAGCCGATTGGCGCTGCCCCGTCGTCGTCGCAGTGACTTCCGCCGCTGCTGCAGCGGTCCGTTGCAAAGCCGCGGCGTGTGCCGCCACCGCCTGCGCCTCCCGCACGGCCGAGGCATTCAGCAAGTGGTCCACCACCTCCTCGATCCAGCCCACCGAGTGGAGGGAGATAAAAACTGCAGCGATGCGTCGTTTGAGCCGCAACCAGCTGCACACGAACGTTTCCATCTCTTGTCGTAGGGAAAGCATTTCCGCTTCCGCGACCGCCTTCCGCCGCTCACGGGCTGAAAGCGGCTCCCACTCGCTCGCCATCGTCTGCCGTGGTGAGACGGCGCTACGAATGGTAGAGTGGAATGGATCTTCTGGTGAAGGGGACCTCCCACCCTCACCCTTTCTGCCACCAGAGGCACCGCTCCTGGTGAATGGAGTCACCGCGTTCTCATCTCGCCTCTTGTTCTTCGCACGGCGCTTCTTTTTAGTGGTGGTGCTAGACGGTGTGCCATCATGGGTGCGTCTATGCTTCTTGTGCAGCGTTTCGTCGTTTACGCTTGCCCAAAAGTCCCGTGGTCCAAGAGAATTCGGAGACGTCGGCGTGCTGCGTTGCCGCACCTCGCGCCGCACGGCCGCTAAATGCGGCGGCTGATACGAGGCCAGACCCACCAGCACCGCCAGCGTCTGGAAATGAAGCCGCGGCGGCTCCACATCGGTGTCGTCCGCGACTTCCCCCTCCTCGAATTGAGGGGCCTCTGTGCTCGTGGGGGGGACGGGAACGGGTGTGGTGGCCCCTCCGTGTCCGTGCAGAGGTACCACCACATTCTCTCCTCCTGGAAGGCGAGCCGCTCGAGCAGCAGCGCAGGTGGGGCAGCTGTCGAAGTGCCCCTCTAACGCCGCCGTCGTCCCCACACTCCCAATCCGCTTCATCTGCAGCGCTACCGCTGTATTCCGTCGAAAAAGACGCAACCCACCATTCTGCTGGTTGTTGTTGGGCTTCGTGAAGTAACTAGAAGAGCTAGTCGAGACCACAAACGGGCGTGGTGCAGCCGCAGATGCGGCCGTAGACTTGTTTCCGGTTGGCGGCGCAAGCTTACTGGTACTTCCTCCACTCACGGAAACGCTGTGGGGATGGTTGCTCGTAGTGCGATTCAAACATTTGGGCACCACTTCAGTGCTTGCCGGCCTTTCCACGTCTTCTTCGAGGTGTTCAATCGCACGCAAGAATAGATTTTCAGCGGCATCACCTCCGCCCAGTGAGAGCGCTCCACCCGTGACATTCAGTGAAGTGGCGCTGGGCTTCGTCGAAGGATTTTGGCTGTTGTTAGGGTGGCCAAGGAGCTGACGCTGCGAGGGGTTCGATGTACTGAAAGGAGTGGAGCTGCTGACTCCACTGGGAGACACCGTGGCCCCTGGTCCTGTACTCGCGATGGTAGTCGAGGATACATTCGTTGACTTGCGCTTTAGCGAACCTTTCAGGAATGTATTCTTGAGGGTTAACACGCTACTTTTTAACGTCTTGGTCACTTTCGCTCCTGCGCCATTCGTCGTGAACGGCTGCGGAGCGCTCGGCCCACTCACAGGTATATCCCAAGAAATAGAAGTCTGATGTCTAGGCGGACTCGACGTGAAGGAGAGTAGTGAAGCGCCTCCTCCTCCTGCATCACCAGAAGCTGGCGAGAAGGGTGAGAACAGCTGTGGATCGCAAAGCAACACACTCGACGAGACGGAGTTCATCGACCTCGACAGAGACGGGGAAGTGAAGTGCGGTGGAGAGGATGCCGGAAGAGAGTGGGGTAGGGCTTCCGAGATCGGAGAGGTGGACACCGGCGAGAAGTTTCTGGGGGCAAAAGCAGGAGGGGCGACAGTCAACAGCGGGCCAACGCACTGTGGCGGGGAGGAACACGATAGCATTCGGTGCATCACACCTCCCGTGGAGCTCGGTGCTCCCGAAGCAGCAGGGGTGATGGAAGCCGCCGCACTTGAGAGAAGGGAATTCGATGAAGCCGCCGCGGTGGTCTCTTTGTCTCTGCTGCTGTGGTGGCTGCTCATATTGTGAATCTGCTGTGAAAAACTTCGAAGAACGGCGTTAGAAGGATTCGAGCTGGACCGCAGCAGCACTCCAGCTCCTCCACCGGACGCATTTGTGGTTTGGTTGCGAGCCATCACACTCGCTGTTGGGAGCATGCCAGAAGCGAGAGCACTGCCCAATGTGACATGAGCCCCACTGGATGTTCGCTGTGTCGTCCCTGTCCCCGCAGAGGGAAACAAGTGGAGTGGGGAGGCGTCGTTTGTCGCTTCCGACTCGCTGGGTGGGTGAGGCCGCACCACTCTATCGCCGAGCAACGCTGCGGCGGCCCGCTCCTCCTCCTCCTCTTCCAGCAGTACAAAGGCGGCAGTGGGACCCAGCGCAGCGCGGCGGTGACGAACGCGCTCTTCGCGAAGCTCCACCTCCAGCGTGGTGAGCAACCGGTTCAGCAGGTCATACCGCTGATGACGAGACATGCCATCCAAATCCATCCGCAGAATTTTAGTGCCTTCCCGGTCTTCCGCTCTTGGAGAAAAGCGCTTCAGACGACTGCGATGCCGTTGTCCTGTGGCATCCCCGTCGCCGTTACGGCGAGCCGCTGTGCTTTCCTCCTTTCTCTGTGCGGTCTGTTGTGTTCTCCGCAACGCAGAAGAGGGTTCTGCGGTGGGAGAGGCAGGCGAGAGCCGCTCGTCATCGTTGTCGCGCTGCAGAACACCACGTCGGCTAGAAGAGGCGGTCCTCTGCGGATCACCCTCCTCGTTGAGCCCGTCCTCGTCCTGTGAGGCTTCGTGGTGCGCCGCCTGCAGGTGGTGCCGCGATGGACTGCTGCTGCTCGTCGATACCGCTTCGGCTTCGGCAGGACTTTCGTTGCCGGTCAACACCGCTGGCAGTGCAGTGTGAGGAGGTGATGATCTCTGTCGCGATCCGATCGCTACTTCGTGGTACCGCCATGTCAGTTCGACCGCTCCGATTTCAGCTGCGGTCGCCAGCAAAGCGTAGTCCCACCGACGGTGACGAGGAGGAACAGGAGCCTGTGGCGTGGGTGCGGTGTGGGGGAGTGGGGGGGGATGGGAGGTGAAGCCCGTCGCCGCAGAGGGGGGCGGAGAGGGGTGCGCGGAAGCAACCGAGCCGTGTTGGGATCGCTTAGAACCATCGCCCCCCTGCCCTCCTTCACTGCATGGTGAGGCAGTCTGAAACGGTGGTGAAGGGCGAGAGGAGTGTGGCTGTTGAAGGGGAGTGAGAGTGAGAGGCGAAGCAGCAGAGCAGCCGACGGAAAGGAGTGAGGCACTCATCGGCAATCCGCTCGTCTGCAGTGTCGTCATATTCGTGGGACGCTGAAGCTGCGACGGCCTTTGTGCTTGGTGTTGCGGGGGGCTCGTACGACCAATTTCACCTCTGCCTCTAGGATGATGGGGCGGACTCACGCTAAGGGATGCCAGTGGTGGCGCGGTGTTGATGGTGGCGCTCGGATCTTGATGTCGACTAGAAGCTCCTGCAGTGTCAGTGGGCTCGCTCAAATAAGAAGGAGGAAGAGCCGAAGTGGAGTTCATCGGTACCGCAGTAGGGCTACTCCTCAGACTCGGCTTCACACGAAACCCTACGGTGGATGGCGAGCAGGATGGGGCGGCGGTAGCTCTAGATGGGACATCCAGGTCCTCCGCATCCTTGTCCCCCTCAGGCCTCTCTCTCGTGTAGTGTTCGAAAGATGGCGCAGCTTCGGTCTTGGCTTCGATTTCCCGCATTTCTGTGATCATCTCGTGTTCAAGCCCCTCCCCTCGTGTCTGAGAGGAACATGGACTGGATACACGCACCTTCTCTTTCTGCTTTTTCTTCTCCCTACTCTGTTGATGCTTTTTACCCGCCTGTTGACGTCCCTTTTGCTGCTTGAGCGGCGCGGCTGCTGATGAGTACTCCTTCGTACTCGGACTTCTACTTGAGCAAGCATGACTGCTCTGAGGACTGGTGCGGAAACGATGATGACCACTCTCCTTTGATGATACGGACAACGGCAGCTTCGACTGGTTAGACTTCTTTATCTTCTTTTCTCTCCAGAAATGATGCGAGGGTGACCGTTTCTTGGGTTGGGTCAGGTCAAAGGTTTCCAACGAACTCTTCTCGCTTCTCGAACTGCTGGAACTGGAGCTGGAGCTCTCTTCACGACTGCTATAGCTGGAGGCGCAGGAGCTCGCGCTAGCAGTCTCCTCCATACTACTGCTACTGGCACTGGTACAGCTGCTTTGGGAGGTGTTCGTCAAACTCGACGCTATGGAGCTAGTGTCATGCGCACTACTCTTTAGGCTGCTGCTGGTGCTCGTGAGGCTGTGATGCGGGAGGCGTGTGGATTTCTCGCCATCGCGGTTACGACTGCTATGGTGTAGCGAATGGGTCATCCTCACGCTAAGGCAGTCGGTGGGGAAGGGGAGGATTCGTTCTTGGTTCGCGCTGGTTATATTGATTCTTCTACTTTCTTGTTGTTGTTGTTTTTTGTCTTGAACTAGAAGAAAAATAAGATGCATTCATGTAGTAGGGTTAGGGTTCAATAAAAAAGAGTAGAACAAAAAAAAGTAATAGAAGAGAAAGAAAGGTTACAGAGTGAATAACATCACTAAACTCAATTCAACTCAACGTTCGCATAAGTAAAACACAAATCATCGATATTTATTTTTTTATAACCTAATACAGCAAAAATAAAAATAAGATTGCATACCCAAAGGAATTATCAATTTAATGGTAATTTTTTTTTGTGTTTTTTGTTTCTTTTTCGGGGTTTTCAGGGATTTTTTTTCTACCATTTTCTTCAGCGTGTCGTTTAAAAAAAAACATTAAGCTTTTCATCCTTTTAATAGGGTTATGTTCTGTTGTTATTATTCCTCTGTTGTCGTCGTCATGTACTCCTCCGTAAGAGTGAAAGATGTGTTGACACAACAATAATAGAAATAAAAGAGAGAGCGAGGGCAAAGCTGAAAAATTTACCCGGGCACAAGTTACGAGGGTGGTGTGTCAGTGAACATCCTCTTTGTCTTTTTTTCTGTTGAAATAAAATGCAAAAAGGTGGTGGTAAGGGGGGGAGGGAGGTGCTCCGCTCCAACTGTTCATGTGAACCACACTACAGCAGAGTCATACAACTCTCTTGTTTCAACTGAAAAAAAAAATAATAATAATAGAAGTAGT
The DNA here is from genome assembly GCA_030849815.1 of Vickermania spadyakhi. Classification (NCBI taxonomy): domain Eukaryota; phylum Euglenozoa; class Kinetoplastea; order Trypanosomatida; family Trypanosomatidae; genus Vickermania; species Vickermania spadyakhi. The sequence goes on from JASAOA010001750.1 coordinate 40,927, forward strand.
CATGTGAATTAAGATGAAGACGTGTGTCTAAATATATGAAAAAAAAAGTCATGAGAGAAACACAGAAGCGAAACAAGAAAGGAGTACTTTCTACAGAGAAAGCAGCAGTGCCTGGGCACTACCGGAGAAGTAAAAGCAAATAACCCTCTGGTTTTCTTCACCCATGTTTTTTATTTTGTGTGTTTGTTTGTTTTTTCTATAATACGGTGTGAGGACAGACGGAAGAAGCACAAAAAGGAATTATTTTCTCTCTCTTTTTTTCATTTCTTTTTTGTTTGTTTGTTTGTTTTTGAAAGAGGTTCAAGTATGAGACAGAAACAGAATATGCAAAATTTAAAAAAAAATTGTAAAGTTTTCGATCCTCTGTCTCTGAGCACGTTGAAGCAGAATAACCAGATGATGAAGATGAAAAAAGGGAGGGTCATCTTTTTTTTAATTATTATTATTTGATTTCTTTGTGTGGTGGTGGTTCTTCGTCTTGAAGAGCCAGGAGCATTTGCTCAGAAGTCTGCTTTTTTGATATGGTATTTTTTCTCGATTCTCATTCACCTTAATGTACTTTACTTAATCTTCTTCTTTTTTTCATATTTTACTTTTCTGGTGTTATTGGCTTTACTTGACAAACTGGTGCATGTTCTGAAGCCATCCTTCGTATTCCTTCTGTTCCGCCCAGAAGCTGTACAGGGACACAAACTCGGCTAGCTCCTGGTTTACCCCACGCTTCTCCAGGTAATCAATGAAGGAGTCCACCATGGTCTCGTCCAATTCACTCACGTTCGGTCCGGGGTACAGCTCCGCCCGCTGGCGTTCGCCTTCGGCCGAGGTGTCCACCGCCAGTTTGCCATTTTGAAAGTAGGCGATGCCATCTAGCACAATCTCCCCTTCCTCCACCGACAAGTTCACCTCCAGCGTGGGGCCTTCGCCAGCGGCGTTGCCCTTGGTAACGAAGAGCAGCACCTCGTGGTAGTTCACGTCCGTGTTCTCGGTGGGGGTGTAGCGCACGGTAAGGTGCTCATCCTCGAAGGTGCGGGTGAGGCTGAAGTGAAAGCTACCGGGTTTTCGCTGCACCGTCCACCCCTTGGGGGCCTGTGGCTCCTCGGGCTTCCCACTGCGGTTGGTCTCTTCGTCGAGCTCGCGCTGCACCACATCTGCCAGGGGAGCGAAGGAGGCGTAGCGCTGTTGCTGCTGCAGCGCGAGTGCCGGCGTTCGCATTGGTGTGAGAGACGAGGAGGAAACCAGCCGCATCGAAGACACGGACGCTGTCGTCGTTACAGGAACTGCAGCGGCCGCCGACAAGGTCATCAACGAAAGTAGGGACCGGCGCATCTGCGAAAAGGGGCGAAGAAAAAAAAAACAAGAGGAGGGGGTGTTGCTAGAAAGTTAATTATGTTGAGCCTGTTTTGTTGTTCTTTTTTTTTTTGCGTCACTTGACCGTCTTCGCTCTCGTCTTTTTTGTTTGGTCTTTTTAGGAAAGGAAAAAAAATTTATCTTGCAAAATTTATCGATACACGAAAAAGAACAGATTAAAGAATACAAAAATAGGCAAAAGAGAAGGAAGTTTAAACATTCATCCGCAACGCTGCACTTCTTCTCACGCATGATTCACCTATGATACTAGTGGAGTGGACTGCCCTTTTCATTTCAAGTTTCCTTTTTTTTTTTTTTGAATTACTTCTCCCCTCTTTGAGTCTGCTTGAGAGTGGTTCACGTTCAATCCTGCTTCTTTTTCTGTTAAACAAAAAAAAAAAACTAGCTCAAGTCGCTTGTTGTAATATTTTGTTGTTGTACTCTTCATCAGAGAGTTTCTTCCAGCATCGGTGTGCATGGAAACAAAACGTCGTCGCCACATTACTTCGTGGTTCCTTGCGGGTGAGTGACACGCTGTTTTGTTTTCTCTCTCTCTCTCTCTCTCTCTCTTTCTCTTCAAGCGCTTTCCTCTTGCTTTTCCGAGGGAGGCGCATCCAGCAGCACTCCCTTTTGTCGAAGAATCGCTCGTGCTTTTTGAACCTCCTCCTCCACGGTCCCAAGCACTTCTCCTTCGAGCACTAAATCGTACACCGTTACCTCGTCCGCCTTCATCGCGTTCCTCGTGGTGACATCGGTAGTCGGGTTAGGTGCAGGTGGAGGTGTCGAGGATTTGGTGCTCGGAACCGTTGTGGCCGCGTTCAGTAATGCTCTTTCTCCCGTAGCAGGGTGGGGATTGCTACTGCTGCTGTTCATGGGCGTCGGCACTGGCAGTACTTGCCGCTCCACCTCCTTCATCCACGGCACATATTGAGGGTGTTCGCAATTGTCCACTGTCTTGGTGCACAGAAACCACGGCGGCTTGGGGTGTAGCTTGCCATAGTGAAAGTGAAACAGGTACGTTTTGGTCATATCCTCTATCCTTGTTTCCCCTTCTAGCGAGTAGGGCTGAATGGGTTCTGCAATTAGACAGGCATCGTGGTTTTCTCTCCACGCATCGAGCGTTTCTGGTAGCTTTGCTGCCGACAAAGTTTGTGTTTTTTCCGCGTTGCCGCAGGGTGTGTCCGTGTCATCCACCTCCCCTCTCTCCAGCCGCTCTCGGTACAACGACCACCGCAGCGGTGAAGAGGGCTGAAGATGTTCCCGCAGTGCCGCTTCGTCCCCACACAAGGAAAAGCTCAGAGAGTGCCGCATTCGCTCCCAGTCCTCCTCGGTGGGGCACACAGTAGGCGGGAAGCGAGAGATCCCCTTGCCGCCACGAACACACTCTTCCGATGAAGCGTTGCCTGGAGCCGCATTCGGAGAGTGAACGGCAAATATCGAGGACCCCGCTGCCGCTTCCTTCTCCAGGTGTACACTCGCCCTCAGCCATTCCTTGTACGGCAGCTTCGTCAAGAGGTCGGCTGCGGTGAGCGGGCGTCTCACATCCTCTGAAGAAGGCGAGCGACGGAGGGTGGCGGCCTGGCGGCAGTGCACCTCCCACTCTCTTCGCTTCCTCAGCGTCGCCTCAAGCCGTCTCTCGTTGTCCTCACCCCCCTCCGCCACCTCGTCGGCGGCGGGATATTTCTTCTTCTCCATCGGCAGACCACTACACAGTGGGGAAGAAGCGCCGGATGCCAACTCGATGTCTTGAAGCAATCGAGAGAAGGACGAGGCTTGTGAGGGTGGTGGGCGCCTATTCTCCTCCTCCTCGTTGGGCTCCCCATAGGCCTTCGTGGTCAACGGCAGCACAAGTCCAGAAGACAGACTGCCCTCTCCATCCCGCTTACGCAGCAGCGGGGGTGGGGGCGGAGCGGCAGCCCCTCGGTACCGCTCCACCTCAGCAGTCACTGCGGTGCTCGCACCAGGCACACCGGTGGCAGGAGCTGCTAGGTGTAGGTCGTCGTCGTTGTGGGGAGGGCCATCGCGCCATGAGGCTCGATCAGGATCAACTCCTTCTTGCGGCGGACGATCGGAATGAAGAGGGGCGGCAGAAGGCAACGGAGTAGGGTCCGGAACGCAGATCGCCTCCGCCTTCGGCTCCTGAAGTTGAGCTCTCAAGTCCATCAGCCGGCGCCGCAGAAAGCACAACCCAGCGGAAGAGGTGTTAGTCGTGTTGGTGGAAGGTACAGAATCTCCCTCCTTCCGGTTCTTTAGCGGACCGCCCTCCTCCGAACGAATTGGAGCAGCAGCGGTGGGCCCACTTGTCGCTCCCAGAATGGTTTCTTGGATGCTAGCGGTGTAGTCGGCAGGGGCCTTTCTCGCCGTCTCGGACCGCTTTGCCCCCCTCACCTCCTCTTTTACTGTTGTCTCGTCCTTCTCTTGCGTATTCGCCATCGCTGTAGATTGCATTTCCTTATGGAGAAGCACAGAAGAGCCCGAAGGGGAATAGTACGTGTAGGAGCCATACGAGTACGACACAGAAGATGAGGAGGATCCGTTACTCGAGGAACGGCTCCCTCTTGTTGACGATAAACGAGATGATTCAGATTGAACTGTCATCTCTTCTTCTTCTTCTTCTTCACTCACTGCTGTACCAGAAGTCGAACTAAATTCACGATGGCGCTTGTCGGAGAAGACGGCCGCTGAAGTCACAGAAGAGGTACTCTCCTTCGTCGCCGTCTTCTCGTGAAAGAGCGGTGGTGCATCCGGAAAGAATTCCATCCACTTCGTGAGGAAGACGGGGCCACGTCCTTCTCCAGCTTGTAGGGGCTCCTCCTTCCCCCTCCCACTACTGTAGTTACTCGTTCTGCTGCTTCTAGAAGATTCTCGCACGGCTTCCTCTACTCCGTCTCGGTCAACTCGCTCCCTACTTCGAGAACTTCTCATCCGAAACGGTGCATTCAGACGGTGTGCGCGACCTTCAGTGCGTGCTCTCTTTCCGCCTGTTAGGTGGGATGACGCGTGTGGTGGTTCACCCTGTCGAGAATGATGATGTTGGTGCGAGCTGAGGTCCGCCCCCCGTGGTTGGCCGCCTAAGGGATCCGGACGACACCCCTGATGAACGGAATAGGATGGCACTGGAATCTGCACAGGGTGGGGTGGCACAGACGAAGTGGAACGCAGACGCTTCATAGGATGAGACCTTGAGGGGGGAGGGTGTGCAGGTGCCGCTGACGGTCCATTGGGCGCCGCACTCCCACCCCATTGTGGGTGCTGCTCCTGATTCCGGTTTCTATCTCTACTATTAGTATTATTTTTCCGATCGTTTCGTGATGGTGCTTTCTGTGGTCTCAGTTGATGTTGTTTCGGTGGTGGACCACCGCCTCTTGCAAATTTTCGACGGTTTCCATTAGAGTTCGGAGCACTCGTGGGGTTCTGACGTCTATTGGGGTCACTGCGTCCGGATGGACGGCTTTTACGATGTCGTGTCATAAAGGGTCCTCGACCTCTCCCTCTAATGATACGCTTGGACTAGGTGTGTGTTGGTGAGTGTTGTGCAGGAACCGGTAGATAAATGTCTGAAATGGTGTAATCTGTATGGTGCAAAATGAAATGAGCCAGGTGTCCAACGCGAAGTCCCTTAAAACGTCCTACGGCAAACCTTCTCTGACTTGATATTACCCTTCTTCTACGGAGTTCTCTTGTTATCGCGATGAAAAGGATTAAAAAAAAAATTTTCCCCTCCGTTATTTGTTTTTTCTTTTACTTTCGGGTGGATCACTCGTCAATGCTTATTTACTTTTCCTTTAAAGCAGGACGGGCGATCATTTCTACCAACGAGAGAATAACACGACGTAAAAATGAATTTAACAGCAAGTTGACAGAGGAAAACAAGACTTAACCCAGTAGCGGCTTATAATTCTCAACTCTCATCGAGATGAACCCCCACCCACCCCCCGCTGAGTTGAATTGACTTGCTTGATTGATTTATTTCTTGATCTTTTTTTTTTTTTTTTTTGTGTGTGTGTGTTTTTATCATTGATGATGCATTTGTTATTTTTTGTTTTCCGCTCTGCGTCTCGACCCTGCGAGGCCCTCCCCGTCCATGACCGCATCTCGCCCCTCGTGGAACTGCGTGCGCTTCACTTGACCCTCATACAAGATCCGGCCATCGAAGAGCTTCGTGGCGACTTTAAAGGCCAACGCCCCCGCCGGGTCCCCAATCTCGAAAAAGATTTGGTTCAATTCCTGATCCATCTTGTAAGTGAAGGCGTTCTTTTCTTGATGCCGAAGAGTGAAGTCCACCGCTGCCTCCCAATCCAAGCGATGAAGAAGACACCGAAGGAGGCTTAGGAAAATATCCGTATTGGTCAAGTACCACTGCTCCGGCCCTACTTTGCTAGGATTCATCAAAATGGACCAGAGCTCGGCAAACAAGTCCACTTCCTCCTCCTCCCCCAAGGAGGATTCATCGTCCACGCCAGGACTTCCATCAGATGGCAGGATGGGTATCTTCAGATGGAGATGTGGATAGGGGTTGTAGACCTTCGGGTCGAATAAATACCGTGGCACCGGGTCGGAAGAAAGCCGAAGATGCGGTGCGGTGCGCCGTTGAAACACTAGTTCCTGCGCAGAAAGACCGCTCGAGGCGGATATCGTCAGCTGCGAGAGGGCGGTCGAGGACGATGACGACGGTGCGGAGGCCGACAGTGAGTCAGCAGGGTCTTCACTTTCTGTTTTCGTACCCGTGGTGAAACGGGAAAAAGATGTTGTGTTAGGATCCGAACCAGAAACTCGGGTGGGAGACGGAGTACGCTGAGTTCGTTTCCTATTGAAGCCCTGAAACATTGTCCGTACATCCTCAAAATCCTTCGCCACCTGTCCAGGCGAGCGCATTATGGGGAGGGTATAGTCATTGTAAAAGATGTTCTTCATCACTTCACGAGCCCGCGGCGTGGAACCGAAGAGGGCTAATGCCGTGTCTCTGGCCTCCAGATAGCTCCACCACTTGCGCCTCGCCACCAGCCCCGCAGAAGTAAGCTTGGGATTGCGACGTGGATGCCGAGCACAGAACTCCGCCACCTGCATGTATAACTGGCGTACATGTCGGGGCTGGTGACCGATGGACGCGTTGGTCATGCTCACGGTGTGCTGCAGCGCCGCTCGCGCCTCTGCGGTGGTGTCCAACATTGGGATGGAGTAGCTCTCGCAACTCACCGAGTCTGCCAACGAAGGAACGGTGAGAGGGGTGGCCAAGCTCAGCCCCGCACACAGCACAGCAGGTGGGGAGGTGGCGATCGCATCCGTGAACGCCTCTCGGTGATTTTTCTCAGCATAAGATGAGAAGGAAGCACTGGAAGAAGAAGGAGGAGCAGCATTTTTTCGTAAACTCCGATCGCTGCGGGCGCTGACCATCAACAGCTCTGTCTCCTGTCGAGCACTCGCCGCCTCACTGGACAGACGCTTGGCGAGCTCCACATAGGGCTGACGAATATGTTGTGCAGTGCGGTGACTCACTTTGGAGAGCAGCGAGCCGATATCCAGGAGATGATGCACTGATATGTGGTACGGCTCCCCGTTCGCATTCGGACAACTGTGCTGGAAGCAGGCGGTATGATGCACATCCTTCGCCCGCTTGCCATCACTCCACAGGGTTTCGTTGACCTCCTCTTCCAACGTCAAGCGGAGTGGAGTAGCGCTCGCCCGGTCCGCCGCTGTTGTGGTTTTTGTGGGGGATGTCACTTTGGGTGTCTTCTCTTCTGCCTTCTCTGTACGACCGGTGGAAGCGGTGCTAGGCCTGACGCCCTCCACCGCGCGCAGCAGCAGCTCCACTGCCGAGGTGTCATCTCGAGACACACTGAAGAGAAGCGTGGCGAAATGGGTGAGGAGCGCAGGGTTGTAGCGATGTGGTCCAAGCCCAAAACGAGAAAGGAGAGACTTCTCCCTTGTGCTTGTCTCCTCTGCCTCCTCTGCGGGAGAACGAAAGCACGAAGATGCAGATCGTGTAGCTGACACTTCCGCGAGAATATTCTCCACATAGTGGCCCCAACTCAGCGTCCCCGTATTCATCCACGGTCGTACGTCTACCGGTGTATCCAGTGGTACGCCTGCCTTTCGGAAGGAAGCGGACAGGTGTTCCAGTAGCGGCTCCAGCGCCTCCAGCTCCTCCAGCCCTCCAGGGTTCACGGAAGTACTTTTCGCGGCACGCCGGGAGTTCCGCTTCCGCGTCGAGGCTGCGGCAGTACCAGTGCTCCCGTACAATTTATGCTCTAAGGCCCTTCGGCGTTCCCGAAGACGGTGGAGGACGTGCTGAGGCGTCACCCACCCGTTTCCAGAAGCGGTACCGGCGGCTCCCCCCCCATCGAGCGATCCGATGCACCACGCCACAAAAGGAAAGGTGGACCGCTTCGTCATGACCGCTGTCAAGAGTAGCCCATGGTCCCAATCACTGAGCTGGAGGCCTAATCCTCGAATCCACATCGCCACCAGCAGTGCAGCTAGGGGAGAGAAGCGAGTGCTATGGCTCACGTGATGAAGGAGAGAAGTCAGTGGGGGCGAGGAGAGATCGGAGGAAGCACCGGTGGTGGAGTGTGGCGCATGAGTGCCGAGTTCATTTTGACGAATCCCCCCTCCCCCCTCATCGTCTTCCTCATCTAGTATATGTTCTGGTAGTGGCCCAGGCATCACCTCCGGATCGGCCATCGCTAGTTGACCCTCTGGTGAAACAACACTAAACCCCGCCACGGTGGCTCCTTCGGACCCTGCGGCATCACGGCTCCACAGAACGCCGACTGGAGTTACCAATGAGTGCGATGAGGACGGCGTTGTTTCAGAAGAAGGCATTTCAGCGTTCGGGTTCGTCGCCACGATATTGTAGGTGCGACGTAGCACACGAAAGCGATCCTGGGCCAGTGAGACTGCCTGCAAAAGCCGCTCCAAGACATCTTCTGGTGCAATGCAATGCAGCACATCCATCACTCGAGCATACGTTTCAAGAGAGAAACTACTAGAAAGGGGAGACGCAAAGGCGGGTAACGAGCGATTAGGGTCCTCCTTCGACTCCTCCTCACTCAACGGCACTGCAAGCGAAGACATCACTTCCAGTACCTCCACCGCTTCCTCCTGCTCCTGTCGATACGCAAACAAACGCAGCAAGGCGTGGTAGTGAAAGTGCGTTAGTGGCTGCTCCAAGCCCTCACGAATGTACCGCAGAATGGTACTCAAGCCTTCAGTGTTGTGCTGATTCGTAAAGGTGGTAACGAGCGCGTTGGCCTCGTAGAGATGCATGGGTGCGGGAGGCCGGTGCTCTCTGGGGAGCGAAATGGAGGTGGACGCCGTCGCCGTGCTGCTGGAGCTGTTCGATGGGGACGCAGCGTCGCCATTCTTCAAGGATTTCCGCACCTCCTCTTCCTTCAAGTGAGTGGGCGTTACCTCGGAGGGGAGTTCATGAGGCTCCGCTGCTTCCCGTTCGAACTCCTCCTCGTCACCCACTAAACCTCCTACCCCGTCTGCGTCTATCGCAGCAGCTCGTTCGTGTTCCTGCAGGGCTGCCTCCTCCACAAGAAGCTCCTCCTTCATCAAATTGGCGTCATGATCGACATCACCGCCTTCTAATCCGAAAGAGGACTCGCTCAAGTGTGGATCGGATTCAGTATCTTCCTTGAGGCGGCGGCCAGACGCTGTCGCCTCGTCAGTGTCAATGACGGCTCCACCACCGGACGGGTCCCCTTGCAGCACATACTGCTGATACCACCCAGAGGACTCGAGCTCGGACAGACGCTGCTTGGCCCGTGTGTGGACATCTGCGCGATAGAACGGCTGCCACCAATCTACAACGAGACGCTGGTTCAGAATGAAGCTTCCGAGGAGGATACGACTGCCCCGGCGGTACATCACCCGTCCTTCTTCTACTCTCCTTCTGATATCGTATCTATACAAATATATATATATATATATATATATTTATTTATTTATTTATGGGTCCTTGCGCCGATGTGTGAGAACTGGTTTTAGTTTTGGTCTCTCTTTCGATGATTTACGGCTTTTTTTTTAGATGTGTAGCCAAACCATAAGCCCCTTGCGTGAAATCTCGTGCTGTTGTACTTCCAGGGATATTAACGTCACGCATGCATCAACAAGAGAAGCAGCAACGCATAGAAAGTAAAAGCGAATCGCCTTTTCGTTTGAAGCAGATGCTTGGATCTGACTGTATTCCGGACGTCGATGTGGTGGTCTATTTTCTTTTCAAATTTCTTTTCGCCGCCAGAAAAAACAAAAAAATGAAGTAAAAAATGAGAAAGAGATAGAGAGGAAGACAACGCTAGTGCTGATAAGGTTTATCGTCAAGCAGATACTCCGATCGCCCAGAAAAACATCTCTTCTTCGGTATATTTTCAATATATTTTTTTTTTTTTTGTAAGAACTCTTGAGCTTTCTACTTCTTTGTGGAACGACAAACGAAAAAAAAAAGGAGAATCCCCAGAAAAAAAACGAATAATAACAAAATAGAACTTCAAGAGATCGTCCTCTTATTTCCCTTACTTGTGGAAATGAAAAAAAAGGTTGTTGTACGAGGTGTTCCAACCACCTTATTCAAGGTTGTTGTTCTCCTAGCGCACTTTTCTTTCTTTCTTTTCTTCTCGATTCTCAGCTGAAGTCAAAACCATTTGTCCCCTGCATTGCAGTCAGTATCTTGGACCGTGCCGTCTCGAACGTCATGTATGGCGGTAGTTTTAGCGTGGAGAAGCACGTCGACGCAGAAGGCAAGCTGTCCTGTGACTTGTCACTTAGTAGCTGGATGTGAAATTGTGGAGTCAGATACTCAAACCCCAGAAGGGGCGGAGAGTACATGGAGGTACTGAAGCGAAGCAACTCGCTACGCTGCTCGGCATTGAAAGACTCCACCACCTTCCAAAATATTTGAATCGTGATGTCGCGGTCCCCGTCCGAGTTCGAGTACGTGGTGAACCTCTTCCAGTTCTCCACATCGATGGCGTTCCCACGATGGCCACAGAGAAAGATCATCAGTTCCGGGCCGTCAAAGAGATGCAGCAAGGAAGGTTCAATGCACTGGTGCAGGCCGTTCTGAAACGCATTCGTCTGCGCTGCCGCTTGTCGATTAAGCTTATAATCCGCCACCAGCGACACGTAGTGCACGCAGTTGTCCTTCGTCACGGGCAAGTGACGTCCTCCACGAACGAGTTCCACTTCCTCCATCGCCCCCAGCTTCTCTTGCGTGGTTGTGAAGTTCAACGCCAGCGCTTCAATGTCCGCGGCAGAGAGCTGTGTCAGGCGAATGAGCTGAATGTACAGCTGCTCGTCAAAGTTCTTGAGCTCGCTGAAGGTGTTTCGATGCCCAAGAAGAGAATTGACAAAATGACAGCAGAGATCAATTTTCTGGAGAATACCGTCCGAGATGGACCGACCCAGCATTGCGCCGAGAAATCGGAACTTCTCCAAGTGAAGCTTGTCCCCTGTCGCTTCCGCGCTGCACGGATTGGGGTACAGCGAGCCATCCGCGGTCGCGCAAAAGAGCCCGTACTGGACATCGAATGCTTGTTTGCACAGCTGGCAGATGAACTCTAGATACACACCATGTCCTATGCCCGGCTCTGGATTACCGTAGGCGTCAATAAAACGAATGAGGTGAATGTTGCGGGCCCTTTTGAGATGAAATTGACGAAATGCATCTTCAAAGAGGGAGGCTCGACGGATTTCTACTGGAGGATCGAAGAAGGAGATGGCTCGGCTTTCCGCTCGCTGGCGAAGATACACGGAGAACAAGGAAACCCGATCCGTGAAGGCAAACAGAAAGGGAGCGCGTCGTAGCAGTCGGCACACTCGCTCCGTCAGACTCCACGAGAAACTGCGTTGGAACTTGGAAGAGGTTTTAACGGAGAGGGATAACACGTTCCGCTCACGAGGGTGACTCTTGCTGCGCTGAGAGAAAGGAACGCGTTGTGAAAGATCTAACACCTGCTGCTGTCGTCGTCGTGCTTCTTCTTCCTCGTCGTCGTCGTCACCGCCGCCAGCCTCATCGGAGTATTGGCCATCCACCAGCATCTGAAGCGTCGTGGGGGGCAGTCCCCTCTTCCCAAGATGCTGCTTTTCTTTCCATGGCATCACCCAAGCCATTGGGTTCACGAGCCCTTTTGAATTATCCAGCGTGGCGTCGACCATGTGAAGCTTGACGAGCAGCTCCACCGCAAGCTCGGCCACAGCTTCCATTTCTGGGTGCGGAACCACCCCGTATGTATGCGACCGCAGCACAATGTCACGGAAATACAAGACCAGTACGTTGTACTCCTTCAAAGTGAACACCACTTCGAACCGGACATCCTCGGCGAGGTTGGTGCCCTCCACGTACTGATACATGAGAAGAAAGAAGAGCACGGAGAGATCTGGATGAGGATCCCAAAAGAGACTACGCATCGAGGCGCCGAAGGGAAGAGCAAACTGCTCTGCCCAGTACGGCGGGGGTGAGGGAAGGCTCATGAGAGGGATGGTCTTAAGCTTTGCCTGCTTTCGAGCCGTGGACTCCTCGGCCAATCGAATTTGTTCTGGAGTCCGCATCGCGTTTCCAAACCCTCGTCCACCACCACTTCCACCTCGATCAAACCCGTCCATGGCTGCGGATTGCCGTAAAGAGACCTCGACGGCACGAAACGAGTGTTCACTATCGTCATCACTCGCGCCACTGCTCCTCCCCTCCTCGGCGGTCTCTGCAGCATTGCCCCAACCCCTCAAGGAGTGCGGAAGCCGCGCCTCCAATCCACTAGAAAACCAGGAAAGAGGCGAAGAAGCACTGGAGTGGGTCGTGCTGTTTCGTGCTTTCGCTTCCGTCTCCTCGGCTGGATTCTGAACCATACCTTCGACAAGCATTCGTAGGGTTTCGGGGTGATGTTCCATCCGAAGTAGCGCCGGGCTCCGCTGCCGGTACAAGCCCCAGAGCTGCTTGAGCAGCACGGGTGAGGAGAGAATGGAACTCACCTCTTCTCGGTGCGATCGGTGAAGATAAAACAGCGGCCATGCGAAGACACGGCACATGTAGTCCAGCATCCCTCGGTGGTGATCGGAATCCGAGGCGTCTCGGTTTTTCTCCTCCACCTCCAATTTGTGTCGCTTTGCTTGGTTGGTACCGCTCGCTGGCGCGGTGGTGTGCGGTTCACTGAACCCCTGCTCCGAGACGGGAGGCCCAAGATGCTTCGAAGGCTCATTCGCCTCCATAAACTCGTTGCTAGCGATACACTCGAGCAGCTGAAAGCCACCGGATGTAATGAACCACGCTCCCATTAGATCGTAGAGCAGGTGACGATGCTGAAGTCGAGCCGTAGCCACCACCCCTCTATCGTTCGCTGGAAGAGTTCCAGCGGAGGAACCTGCCATCTCAGAGATAGTGGTGCTCGACGCTTGTGACAGTTGGTTTAACGCGTCCACCAGCTGCGGGGCAAAGGTAGACACTTGGCAGAGCTCTAGCATCAGCTGCCCCACGCACTCTAACCAACGCCGTAGAAGTCCCGCTCGCCGCGTGACCGTCATCGTCATTGCCGCAGCACCAGATGAACACTGTGTTTCCCATTCACTGGTGGGAGATGTCCACTTAATAAAGAAGGGCAACAGCACAGAGAGTTCACTCAGAACGCCTTCCGACTTTTGCTGAAGAAGGGAGATTTTCTTGCCATCCAGTACTTCCTCAGGTAGTTCGTCTTGGCATAGTGTTTGCAGTAAACGCAGCCGGGGTGTTACACGAGAAGTCAACTCTCGTGGAGTGGAATTCCCGTGTAGCCCCGCAGCGGAAGGAGAACCAAAGGGGCTGTCAAGAAAATGCCCGTGGGACACCGGAGGAGCGATCCCGAACGCCGTAATCACTGGGAACGCATTCTCCTGCTTCGCCTGTTGTTTCTCTTGCTGTTGCTGTTGCTCCTTGAAGTGCTGCATGGCGCCTTCCACGTGAATCTGATGGTCCACAATCTCCACTACACTCTCCACCAGTACTGCTTGCAAGATTAACAATTGATGGGATGAGGTTGCACTTCTTTCCGGATCCCTAAAGCAGGATTGAAACCGGGCCACCTCCGCCACCCTCCTCATCATCACTGTTTGGGGCTCCATTGTAGTTGGGATGGGCTGGTGCATACTCGCGAGTGTGGTGGACAGCAGTAGCTGGGCTTCGACATGAGTGAGACAATCCCAGCAGACATGCTCCCACGCATACTGCTCCGGGCATTGATGCAATCTCCTCCCCTTCGTCTGCGCACGGTTATGACTCCGGTGCACCAGCACCACCGACTTGTAGATAGAAGGATGAGGGAGTTCCTGTGTCACACTCCCTTCCCCCTCGCTGCTGTTCTTCGTCACTCTGTCTCGCAGCACGACCCCAAAGAGCAAAAAGCTTTCTCGAATGCGCGGCCAAAGCGCTTCCATCAACCACTGAAGTCCTACCATATGCCTCGACGTCACTGCATTGGTAGACCCTTCCTCCTCCCTGTGGGTAGTGGTGTTGGAAAGGGGTTTAAAGGCGATGTGTCGGCGACTCATCACGTGAGAAACACTCGGAATGAAGAAGGGAGTCCACCACGGCAGGCTCACCAGCGACAGCGGTCTCCGTCGGCCCAGTTCTTGACTGTACTGAAGTAGAAGGACGCAAAGGCTTTCTGTAACGGCCCCTACTCGAAGTACAGCGGCAAGCGACGGATCCTCCTTCGCCTCCTTCGGGGGCGCCATCTCCTGTTGTTGAAAACCGGGACTGTGTAGCACGGTGTACAAACAACGCAGCACGGCATCAAGGAGTTGAAAACACACCGAGGCGGCTTCAGCTTTGGAGCAAGTGGAGAGGGTGGGGTCGACCCTCTCCTCCTCTTTCTCGTCTTGCCTTTCCATAATGTCGTACCGCAGGGCTTCCAAGCTCCCACGAAGGACATCACGAAGCACCCATTCCCCTCCTATCGCCTCCACCACTTCGGAAAAACGAGTCGTACACACACATGAACCACTGCCAGCATTTCCATTCTCCTGCCTCGTCTTTTGGCAGAAGGCGCATGGCAGCACCGCCGCACTCCCCACCAGAAAGAGGGGTTGCAGTGCCTCCCACACCCGGGCCACACTCTTACAAAGAAGAGCTTGCCGCTCCCGGTGCGGTGCGATCCAGTGTAAAAAAGGCAGCCGCTCCTCCTTTGGATAGCGGTTGGGCGGCTCCTCTCCACTTTCCCCAGCTCCCTCCAGTGCAGTCGTCAGGTGGAGTAGTTTGGACTTCCATGGATGCCGTTGATCCTCCACCACACATCGGGATACGGTAGCAAAACTGAAGCACAGCCGTCGGACTCGAGCGATGTCACGCTCTCGGCTCTCCCGCACGCTCGTCTGCGTGGATGGCGCTGTTTCCTCCCTCTGTGGCTTGCTCTTCATCTGAGCAGCCACCCGAAGACCCGCTTCGCTCGCGTTGCCCGGCGTCGTCACGTGGTCTTGTAGTGCTTCTACTGAAAGACGCTCCAATGCCATCCGCGCGCGGTGCTGGCGAACAAACTTTTGAATTTTAAGAGCTGCCTGGAGGAGCGTCTCTTGTGCCTCACGCTCTTGTCGTCGTTTCGCGGCTTCCTGAAGAATTTCTGCGCGTGATTTTGCGTGATCCCGCGCCACGTTCAGCCGTTGCTGACGAGTACGCCCATCGAAATGGAAGGCATAGCTCATTCTGCTTCTTCTTTTCTTTTTTGTATGAGGTTTCAGATGTGTATGTTCTACGGTACGAGGGGGGGGGTTCCTCTTTGTCTCTGTGGCTTCCTTTCAGAAAAAGAAGAGAAATGCGATAATGATAATAATAATAATAATAATTGAACAACAATAAATAGTAAGAGTAGAATGAATGAATAGTAAAACCTACTTACTTCTACGGAAGAACCAAACAGACCGTATGTATGACAAAAAGAATAGAAAATAAAGAACACCCGAAAGTTGTGAAAAACGACAAGATCGTTTACTTGTTTATTTGCTTGTCTTTGTCCACAGTGAAATAACGAAGGCAGAAAGGCGCGATGAGAAAATGATTTTATATGTGAGCTAAAAGGATTGGTCAAAAATAGAAGAGACGTATTTAAATAAATAAATAGAGAGAGAGACAGCGAGAAGAACTCACCTCATGTTGCATTGAATCAGTCAGTACGAATATAGTGTTCGTGATCATTTATGATCGATTCATTTTCTTCTTCGCATTATTTCTTTTTTTTTATCAGTCGAGTCTCAATGACTCTCTCATGGTTGTGAAGAGAATCAAAGCTTCTCTTTGTGTTCTTTTCTTTTTTCTTTTCTTTCCTTTTGGCAAATTTCAATTCCCACGAGCCCCATTCGTTCTTATTAGTTATGTTGTTGATTCCTATTTTTGGTAGCGTAGGACGTGGAGAAGCGCTTAGCAACAGTTTTCAGCCTTTTCGTTCGGTGCGCTGCCAGCGGGAGCACTTGCGCCAGCCGACACCTCCAGCGGCCACCCGTCCGGCCGAGCAGAGGGAAACGTGCAGCCCTCGTACTGAATGACCACACCCGCGGCGGTGTTGCCCATCTCAGCGCACTGCTGCAGCCCCAAGCCGGCGCTCAACCCCGCCAGGAAGCCGCCCACAAAAGAGTCGCCGGCACCATTGGTGTCCACAATCTTCTCGGCCGCCACGGGCTTCGGCACCACCACGAGCGGGGCGGCATCCGCCGCTTCAGCCCTCGCAATGATCGTCCCCGCAGCACCTTGCGTAATAATAACGGTACGCCCGACGGTGCCGGTGTAGGGAAGCTGCTTGGCCGCCTCGACAGCGATGGCGCTGCAGTCGTTCGTATCCTTCACTTCCAGGTTCATCGTCTTGGCCAGCGCCGCTGCTTCGTGCTCGTTCCCAATCAAAATATCGACCAACGGCAGCACCTGGTTTAACTGGGCTGTGAAGAACTCAATGATGAACGGAGCGGAGAGATTCAACACAAAGATGCCCTTCTGCTTGCGAGCCGTCTCCGCCACCTGCAAGACGTACGCCACATCGACGGTAAGGGTAAAGCCGGTGAGATAAAACAGCTCTGCCCCGCGGAGAGCCGTCGCCACTGCCTCCGACTTCATATGCTCGGCAGAGAGGAGGTTGGCGGCACCAAGGTTGGCCAGCAGGGTGCGCTCCTTGCCGACCACCGCCACGGCGCACGTCCCGGTGGGGCCCTTGTCCGTGTGCTCCAGCACCATTTGCACCCCGTCCTTCTCCGCCGCCCCCTGCAGAATCTCCCCATGGCGGTCTTGGCCAACGCAGCCGACGTAGGACGCGAGGCCTGGGGCGGCGGCAAGCCACTGAAACACGCGAGTACTGTTCAGACCCGCACCTCCAGGGATGTAAGCGACATCCTCTCGCTTCTCCAAGGCGTCGTAAATGCTCATTTGCTCCTCTGTCGCGAGGCCGATCTCACCCACCTTGAGGTGAAACTGCTCGAGAAACGTCACATCGACCTTGGCAGAGATGTCCAGTAAGGGGTTGCACTGCACGTAAAGCTTCTTGGGGGCCATATTCGCTGTGGTGGACACGATTCTCAATATCAAAAAAAAAAAAGGAAATATCTTGGTTTACGTTCACCGCGCATATATGTATATAGTTGTTGTTTCATTGTTGAATGGTCCAACAGAAAACAGAAAGGAAGGAGAAAAAGAAGTAGCAACAACAAGAAACAGCGGCACAACGCTTATGCATGTCCATCCACACGTGTTGATCCAAAAAACAAAAAAAAAAGGAATTTTTATCGTTTCATATACCGGATAATGATAGTTCTCAGCCCTTGTACATAGAGAAACCATGACCTCCGTGTTTCAGTCCATGAAAGAAATATATATCTTTTCTCGTTTCTTTCACTCTCTCTCTCTCTTTCTTATCCATTTTACTGTAATTATTTTTTTTTTAGGGCTCGCCGATGATTCTTATATATTATGAACTATTTTTCTCTTTCTATCATGGCTACAGTTTTCTGTCTTCTGCTTTTCGCTTCCTTTCTTTTCTTGAAGGCTGGCACCTCAACTCTACCCCAGAATGAAAGAGAGAAATACCACAGAATA
This sequence comes from Vickermania spadyakhi, assembly GCA_030849815.1. Classification (NCBI taxonomy): domain Eukaryota; phylum Euglenozoa; class Kinetoplastea; order Trypanosomatida; family Trypanosomatidae; genus Vickermania; species Vickermania spadyakhi. The sequence goes on from JASAOA010001750.1 coordinate 58,310, forward strand.
AAAACCGTTCACAAGGGTAAGTGCTATCTTTTATTACTCTTATTGTTATTGAATTACCCAGAGGACAGCCTATTTTCTCCGCCTCACACACTCTCTTTTGCATTCATTTCTCTATCAGTGTGTCTATCAGGAGGGTGGGCCCTAATCCTGATGGTAAAAGCCAGAAGCCTACACGTAAGTCACAACGGGTTTTTTATTTTCTCAAAAACCATGGCTCCGAGAGACAGACGCGAAAAATGAGAAGTAAACCTCGTTCGATGGATGCTTCTACAACTCCACACCGTGTTCTCTTCTCTCCGAAAAATCACAGCGAAGATGAGCTCTAAATTTCATTATTATTAAAAGAGAATGGACGTCGCGCTTCCCACAAATACAGGAAAAACAACGAAGAAACGACAAGATTTTTTTATATTTAAAAAAGTTCCAAAAAAAAAAAAAATAGTAGATGCGACTGCTGGTGTACGCATTTCTCTGACTTTTTCGTTCCTATTTTTATTCCGGTGGAGGTTACTCTTTGTGTTTTCCTTCTCTTTTTCGTGCGTCTGTTCACTATTTCTTGGCCTTACACTACAGTTTAGCATCAGAAAAGGCTAGAAGAAAACATAATTAAAAGAAGGAATGTCCACCGACAGAGAGTGCCTTAACAGCAGTATCCACACCAACAAACTTATACTTTGAGCGTACAACAGTTATTTTCCCAAAACAAAAAAAAAAAGAAATTGTTAAAAGGGGAAAGCCCACATTTAAAATCTTTTTAGAAAATTGTAAATGTGATGAAATATAGCTGTAAAGAAGAAGGATTTCCATGGCCTTCTTACCCCAGCTGAGCCTGTAGGATGATATAATAAGATAAATAGAATAAAAGAGTGACGTTGCAGCGGACGCGTTACAGCCGAACCTTCTCGGATTCCTCCATCGGCTTCTTGGCCACGTGCTCCGGCTCCAGGAAGAGCAGCGCAAGGAGGCCCACCATCTGCACGCAGAAGGAGGTCACCAGCAACGCGAAGCCGGCACCGAGCTTCGTGTTGCGCTCCGTGAGCATGTGGTCCCCGCAGTACGGTGTGTAGTAGAAGGACAGCGTTACCGCCCACGGCACCACAGTCGAGGCGGCGGTGAAGATGGCACAGCACAGCATCTCGAGCTTGATGTTGTGCCCGGCCGTCACAAAATACGCGCCAAAGAACTGGAAGAAGAGGAAGAAGATGGCCACAATGCTAAACGCCTCAGCACTCTGCCAGCGGAAGAGGCGGTGGGGGCACGTCTCGCTGTCGATGCGCCACGAGTACTCCGCCACATTGCAGTCCGGCCGAACACCCCAGAGCGTGTAGCACATCTTGCTGTCGTCCTTCGGGTTCAGCGCACTTAGTGGGGTCCCGGTCGTGCACAGCACCAGAGCGATGAACGTCAGCGCCATGAAGATAGTCCCGCCAAGGTGGTCCTTGTAGTCCATGTCGTAGAAGGATCTTTTCTTGGCCATGATGAGCGGATAGAAGGAAAGTTGGAGAAAGAAAAAAAAAAGTAAATCAAAATCTGAATATAAACGATGTATACAAATCGAAAAATACGACGAACAAAAAAGAAAAAGCAAAACAAAAAGAAGACGAGCATTCAAGCTTTAAGTAAAGCACATTCCATGCTGTGAAGCAGATTTATGAGAATTCTACACTCGTAAGGTGACTGCTCTCATAGTAGATGCAGGGGTTGAGGTTGCTGTTGTATTGTTATTATCTTATACGGACTATTAAGTTCCAAGACTAAGTAGTAGTGCTGCGTGTCAAACGCGTTCCCCTTCCAACTTTCGACAAATGCGTTGTTCAAGGGTGTCATTTTACATGTTGTTGTTTTTTTCCTTTGCGGTAGTAGTGGTCATTGTAGAACTTAAATGATGTGTTAAAGGATAAGAAACACATGCACACACACACGCCCTTCACTTTCGCAATACTTTAGCCGAGAATTCTTAATCATCGTCAAAAAAATTAGTGTGTTTCTTTGATTTTTTGCTGGTTTATTTTTGTGTTTTTAAAATTTTCTATTCCACAAAAAAAAAGGCGGTATGAAAAAGGTACAAAATAACAAAATGAACGGAGTACAACTCAGAAAAGCGTACACGAGTAGGAGGAAAAGAAAAAAAATTCGATAATAACAACAGCAATAGAGAAGTGAGAGGGAGAGAGCGCGCTATACAAAAGAGTTTTTTTTCCTTTAATATTATTTTAAAAAGCTTTCTCATTGGAAAAAGGTGTGTTATGAGGAAAGAAAACCACTTCTGGCATTCCACTCATAGAAATTAAAAGAGTGTAGAAGAGAGCTGCTCTCTTTTTATTTCTGTTTTGTTTTTTTCCTTCACCCCTCCCTCATTTCTCGATATGGTTATTTCAACCCTTTCTTATCATTTGGCTCATAATTGTTTTTCAAGTGTTGTTGTGTCCTTTTAAGGGTTGTCTTCTTATGTTTATTGTTCGATTAGTGTTTCGCTCTCGTATTTTATACAATCTGCTTATATAATTTTCAATAATCTTTTATATTAATCAGTAGAAAATACGAATACTGTAGAAACAAAACCGTCCAAGGAGACCTTCTGTCGAACGATCTTTGATGGATCTTCTTTCCCTAAACATAATATCCATAGAAGTAGGTGTTCCCACCTGCCTGTACACACAAACAAAAACAAACAATCAAATTCAAAGTAGAAAGTACAGCACACAGGAAGAAAAATAAAAAGGAAACAATTGGCCAAGCTTTGGTACCTTTCTTGATTCCTCTTTTCATATCTTTTTCTCTCCTAAAAATCCTTTCTCAACCGCAAAGAATACTCTGCTGCTCACAAGCAGATTCGCCTCGTGTTTCCTTTTCTTGTTCCATCTCTTCTTTGTTTGATTCGATGAAGATGAGACCGCCTCACTTTCACATTTCTGTCATCCGTAACAAACACAGAAAAACAAGAGCCCAAATATATATGAAGGTGACACTTCAGCATGAAACGAACGCATATATATGCAGGAAAAAACTGCGGATGAACGCCGCGCCGCTCTTATCGACTCTCTTCCGGCATCGAACCCAAACCGGAGACGCGTTACAACCGAACCTTCTCGGATTCCTCCATCGGCTTCTTGGCCACGTGCTCCGGCTCCAGGAAGAGCAGCGCAAGGAGGCCCACCATCTGCACGCAGAAGGAGGT
>JASAOA010001751.1:0-61654 GCA_030849815.1 Vickermania spadyakhi
CTCCAAGAACGGGGTGGTCTTCAAAGAGCCAACCACAGTGGGGCATCTGGGAGACGGGGATCATTGTGTGTGTCGGCAGCGGCGCACCGCAGAGCACACTGGTTTCGTAGGCCCACAATTTCGCGACGTTTCGGATGGTGTAGCCTCCTCCGCCCACAGCGAGGATGGGAAGACCCGTGGAGCGCACACAACGCACGCATTCCCCGTGGCCCCACGAGGTGAGATTAAAGGTTCCTAGGCGGTCGCCGCCGAGGGAGTCGGCACCGCACTGTAGTACCACCGCTTGAGGTTGAAACGCTGCACAAATTGTCCGCAGGGCTTGACGAAATATTGAAATATAGAAAAAATCCGTGATCCCGTCCCACAAACCTAAGTTCATGGAGTAGTGCTTGCCTTTCCCATGCCCACAGTCCCTTGGGTGTCCTGTGCCAGGAAAGAAACTATCACCGAACTTGTGGAGGGATAGCGTGAAGACACGGTCCGACTGGCAGAAGGCCTCATCCACCCCATCTCCGTGATGTACATCCAGATCTACATACAACACTCGGTCATGTGCCTTGAGCAGCTCCGTGATGGCGAGCACGATATCGTTAATGTAGCAGAAGCCACAACATTCCCCACACTTGGCGTGGTGCATGCCGCCCCCCCAATGCATGGCAATATGAGCTCGTCGGGTGTTGAGCAGTACGGCTCCCATCAATGAGCCGCTGGCGGTAGCTAGGGAGTGTTCCACGATACCTTCCACAGGAGGGCAGTCCACTGAGAAACTTGCATGACTCGTACTGGGATGCCAGAGCCAACTCCCCGTGTTATGCAGGCCGAGGTTGGCCAGGTACGATACCGCATGCACGCGCTGCAGCTCTTCGAGAGGGAGTAGCGGGGGCACCACCACCACACATCGTGGCCGCACGGTTGTCCTTGCCAACCCGATGGCTGTGCGGGGACCGGCGTGCACATCACAACGACCCAATGATGAAGCGGTGCTTTGAAGGAGCTGCAGGGTGCAGTGGTCAGCGGAAGATGTCGTGCTGCGCTGACGCTTCTTTCGACGAGAAAGGGACTGCTTTTTGACCTTCTTGTGAGGCGGCTTCTCTATGTGGGTTCCGCCGGTCGTCATCGTGTGCGACGTTCCTCCGACCTTCGCCACACTTCTAAGACCCGAGCTGGCACGGAAGGATGATGTGGGCGGTAAATTAGAATCCAGCGGTTGTGTGGACTGCGTCTCTGAAACATCCCCCGTTTCCCTCCTTACCAGTGGTGTGAAGCTGTTGGCCGCATCGAGTAGACCAAGGGCTCGAATGAGCTCCATCGTGGCTAGCGCACGGTACGGCTTCATGGCGTGCTGTGGCATACAGTTCGAGAAGTTACAGTCTGACGCATAGCCGGACGAGTCAATGAGGACTGCCTCCACCTCTGTGGAGTATTGTCTCTCTGCCGTCGCACCAGAGCACAAACTTCCCACTCCTATCTGCGTCGCGTCATCCGCCATGGCCGTCGTGATGGAGGGGAAAAAGGACTGGGTTCTTTGAGCCACCAACAAACCGACAAAGATAAAAAAAAAAAGTTCTCTTCAGAAAAAAATATATATTGACCGATTAACAATAATAATATCAATAAACCAATCCAAATGAGGTAGAGATAGAATCCAGTTGGATGCGCCACCGCATTCAAATTGTGTGTCGCAGCGTATTACACCAAAAGAGAACTCCAACTATATCTGTATTCGATATCGAAAGAAGAAAAGAAAGAGAGAGAGAGGAGAGAAGATATCAAGTAAAGTGTAGTGAAAAAAACAACAACAAACAAAGTAGATGTCGTCCTCCCTCTCGCAGCTGTACTTCTTTGATACTGCCTTGTCTTCAATGCCTTATCTATTTTTTTTTCTCTTTTTTGTAGTTCGGATTGGTTTCTCTTCGTGTGTGTCTCCTTCAACGCACCACACGGGGGGGGTACCACACCCTTTTTCGATAGAGAGAAATTCTACTTTGTCGGCACAACACCATATCATTGATTTCCGCGCTGGCTGAGGGAGGAGCCGCTGCGACACTTCCCACTACTACTGCTTCGCCATGCACCAGTCGTAGCCGACGCCGCGGTAGACCACCTGTCCACGTGTCACCACAACATATTCCGTTACCTTTTTCTGAAACATGGACGAGAAGAGCGCACGCACGGCATGGAGCGGACTCCAAGTGAAGAAGGTGTCTTTCAGAGCCGTGAAGGCGGGCCACGCCACGATTCCGGCGTCAGAGGAGCCCGCGCTGTGGGTCTTGACGGAGGCCCCGGTGGCCGCCTGATGCGTCAGTTGGTGGCTTTGTGGGAGCAGTCGCACGTAGCCTTCACGGTAGAAACAGCGGCTGGTGACGGGTCGCAGAGGTGTCGTCCATGTGAAGGAGGCGTACGTCTTCTCGGCGGAGAGCACCGCGGCGGCGGCTTGAGGACCCCTGGCAAGGCCCCAGAAACTGTTGTAAAGAAAGCTGTGTGTGGGATGCAGCAGCTTCGGCAGTTCGTTCCATTGCCCGTCATCCTCAGCAAGACAAAACAACTCCGCTACCTGGCGGGAGCTCTCGAGCTGGCCATTGAAATTTTCGACAAAAAATTTCAACTTTCGGCCGCTGTACGACATGACGTGCGACAGGGAGCGAGAAAAAAAAAAAAGGAGGAGATTAGAGTACTAAAGCGTACCAGTAATACAACAAGTTGAAATGAGAACTTCCAAACCAGCGCACAAAGGAACACGGAATCAATGTGAGCAACTGTGGGACTAGGAGGGAAAGGTTTTCTCTTGACTAATATTATAGTAGTATTTAGTGCTAGAATAGAAGATGTTCTTATTATTGACTCTCAACGCAACAGATAAAAGGAATCAACACAACAGCAAGAATAACTATAAAGTTGACATTCCGGCAAACATTTTCAAGAATAGAAACGATGATTTAATATTATTATTCTTTCATTTTTAAATACTCTCCTCCTAAAAGATGACGTCCGCATTAACCATTAGAGTTTTCACCGCACCTCTCTCTTGACGAGGAGGTTTGCATTAATTCTTTTTGCCCTTCCCTTTGCTGTTCTTGGAACGCTTTGGTGTTCCACCAGCAACAGGAGCAGAAGGTGTGGCACGGTGGCTGTTGTTATTACTATTATTATTTTGAGCAGCTTCTCGGGGTGCGGAAGCCGTGGGTGACGAGGACGTGTCGCCTCCGCCAGTGGCTGCTGGAATGATGTCTGACACCACAGCGCTTGGAGTAGCAGGACTAGCGGGGCTACTGGGCTGGCGCGCCACCTCACCGCCTAACACAGCGCGGCGCACAATCTCGAGCAGTCGATCGGACGGTGTGCCGAGCTCTACGTGCCGCAGTGTGGGCCACGGCGCGGATGTGGTGGCGGCCTGAAGAAGAGCAGCGGGGGAGGGTTTGCTCTCACTGTGGGGTGCGCGGGAGGCGGACGGCAGCGGATCGGCGGTGTGATCCAGAGGACCATTTCGTCCGAGCGTGGGATCCTCATCAAACAGCTCTTCCTCCTCGTCTAGCGTGAGAGCTGCAAACTGGTTTACGAGCTGCTTTCCGCTCGCCGGTGTCGGCGTCGCAGCAAACATGCCCTTCTTCAGTTTTCTTTTTTTTTTTTTCGGTGCGTGTGACTCCCCCTTGTTGTGTGGAGGGATACCGCGAGGGGTGTGGTCCGGTGGGTTTCGAGGGGAGTTAGGGGTGTGGTCACTGGGGCAGCGCTGCTGCAGGAAGTCGAGGAAAGGCTGATAAAAGGCTGCTACTCAGAAGAATGAACGAAAAGAAACTTCACAAAAAAAAAGAAGAGAAAAGAAAGTAGAGAAACACAGAGAAGAGAAGAGAGTGAGCTGCTACAAAAGAACGTAGTCACGCAGTGAGATTGGTGGAGTTCTTAAAATTGACCAAAGCACCTATCCGAGATGATACAAAAAACCATAAAGAAACAACATTTTTTTAATTTTTTATCGTTGTGCTTTTAAGTGGCACAGACCATAGAAGTTCTCTTTTTTATCCCTTCGTCCTTATTCTAATTGCTTTACACAATTTTGTCGTTTCATTACTTTTCCTGTAGGAGAATCGTATTGAGAACGACCTTCCGTAAAGAAAAAAAAAAAGTGGGTTCTGGGTGGATCACTAATGTCTCTTCTCCCTCCAACGTCGTTTTCTGCCGGAATACTTCACTTCTTGCTGAGGTGTAATTCTCTCTTCTTCCTTTTTTCTTTAAAACAACAGGAACAATTCCTTTGTTCTTCTCTTTCGAAGATAGGTAAATGTACGCTCTTTCTTAAGGTGGTCATCCATGCACACGAGCTAGGAGAACAAGTGCATCTTATAGAACACAGTAAAATTATTCTGTACAGGGACCTAGACAAAATCGTATTCCTCTGTCTATTAACGCTATTGCGTCCGATTCAGTGAGTGTGTTTGGGACATCCTTTTAATCTTTTTCATTTGTACAAATTATTAGAAACAGGGAAGTAATGGATTCCAATGGAAACCCCTCCTCTTGTTGTTGTACTTACGATAGCATTTTTAGTGGCTATACTTCCATCTTTATTTATTAAAAAGTTTTTTTTTAAAATCCGAAATATGTGAAAGTGTGCACATCTCGTGAGTATGTTTGTTCCTCTCTTTCAGTGGTTCAAAAGAATATAAAAAGAAACCCTTAACCTAGAAAAACCTGAAGCACCTTCTTTCAATACGGCCGTAGAGAGCGTGGCTGTGCTTCTAAGCGTGACGTTTCGATGCGATGGCGGGTCGTGCACCACGCGATAACACCACATCGTTCGTTGTCGACATGTACATCGTGCTCGTCACGCTGCGATGGCTGCTACTGTTCCCTTGTGCCGCGGGAACGCTGTGCCCTTCCGCCTCGGAACGCGGAGTACCGCGTCGCCCCGTCACGACGTGTTGCTGCGGTATTCCAGGGGAGGAGATCACGGGGCCGATGCGGGAACCCCCCGGCTTGTCGACCGCCTCGCTGCGGGAGGAGGAAGGCTTGTCCGCGGACTTGCGAGGGGTACTCCGCACGGAAGACACGGCAGAGCCTCCATTTCCAGGCCCAGAAGGAGCAGCACTTCGATGGACCACCATCGGCCGCACCCTACCCGGTGAGTTCGGGTGTGACGGGAGCTGTGGTGGCGTTGAGAGCCCTCCACACTTACTGCTGCGGCTACTCGCGCTCTCACTCCGCTTTCGTCGCGGCGTCGAGGCCGAGAGCATTGGGGGTGTGGTGGTGGTGGGGCGCACCCCAGAGAGCGTGGAGGTGAAGGATCGAGCGCTTCCAGTACCACCACTGCTGCCGGTGGTCGGCGCACGGCGCTGGGGCGGGAGGATTCCTCTGTGCAGTATCGACATGCGCGGGGCCGCGGAAGCCGCACACCCGGTGGTGGGGTGCCGCAAACTCGGTGATGGGGAGGAGGCGGAGGCGGTGCTGTGCGCACTGCTCGTTCGACTTCCGGGGGCAGAGCGCAGGGACGACGCCGCGCCGACCCCCTTGGGGGTGGAGAAGAGTAATGTGCGTGGGGAGCTCCCCGCCATAGCACCCCCCCCTGTACCGCTGCCGCTGTAACTAGCGCTACTGCGGGCCGACGAGGAACGAACCTTTACCCGCCCCGTGCTGCTGGACAACCCCGACGGATTATTATGATTAATGTTAGTATTGTTGTTGTTGTTCGAAGGCAGTGGAGAGCCTTTGCGTGCCTTGGCAGACGAGGCCAAGGCGGCGTACGGTCCAGTGACCCGTTTGGTGCTGCTGCTACTAACGCTCTTCCGACTTACGGTCTGTCCGCCTAGACCTCCACTCGCCGCAGGCGGAAGGAGTTGAGAGTACTGATACGGTCTGTTGCTCCCTGCACCGCGAGGGCTGGCTGCGGGACCAGAGCTCGTGTTGGCGTTCCCTGTCCTAGAAGGGCTGAGCGGGGCGACCGCACTGGTCCCCTTGGAAGTGCGCTTCTTACTGCCTGCAGAGGCGGTGGTGGTGGTGGTGTGGTGCGCCACGTGATACGCGGGATTGTCCTTCACTTGGTCCATCGCCAACGGTGGCATCAGGCTCTGCAGAGTGCTTTCAGAGGGTGGAGTCTGGCCCTCCTTTCCCTCGCCGACACCCGCGGTCTGGTGAGGTGGCAGGTGCCCCGCTGCGGTGGTGGGTACCCCCTTCTGGAGGCGCAGGGTCTCGGGTGGGGCGCTGGCATTGGCATCGGAAGGGGGGTGCGGCACCGGTGCGTCCGCTGTGGGCGACGGCGTGGCGTCGGCCGCTTCGGTGGCCTGGGCTCCACCCGCTTCCGCAGCGGATGCCGGGAGAGCGGAAGGCTCGTTGGTGGTGGAGTGCGTGCTGCTCGCGCGGCTGTGGCTGGTGGTGCGGCTGGGCGCCCACATGGGCGGGTGCGTGGTGGCCGGGTCGATGTGCGTGGACGAGCCGGGGGAAGGAGGGCGGTGAGCAGACTTCCTGGTGGAGTGGGGAAGGGCGGGATGCGGCGCAGCGCCGCTGTTCGAAGACGACAGCGCGAGCTCCGATTTGCCCTTCGCCTCCGCCGCTGGGTCCGAGAGCAGCCGATGTGGACAGGGAGAGCGGCATCGGCGGCGCAGCAGCCCCGCTCCACTGCCTTGAGACCCGATAGAGGTGAAGGAGGTGATGGATAAGTTAGCAGGACCGACGGGGGAATCACCCGTGGTGGGAGGGGGGGGAGTGAAGTTTTCCACGAGTTGTGGGAGATACGAAAGGGAAACGTAGGAAGGCTCGGGCGGGCACGGCTGGCCGACCTCACTGCTCAGAAGCGGTCCTCCCTCGCGCTCGTTCGCTTGCATTTGCTTGGCTTGCTCCAGTGCGGCCACACCCGCTGCGCCAGGGAACGCGCTCATCATTGGATTTGTTCGAGGATTGGACTGGTAGTGCGAGAAAAGCGGTGTAGAAGCCGAGGCTTGCTGGAGTGGTCCCCGGCCTGGTATCAGTGGGCTGCTGTGCGGGGTGTCCACCTTGGTTCCCTTCAACGTATCGACGAAAAAGATTCGACGCTCTGAACGGGGCTTCTTCTCTGGTGGCGGTGCAAGAGAGATCTGCTGCTGAGCGACAGCGGCGGTGAGGGTGGGTGGGGGCGGCAGCCCGCTGCCGTGGTGCGACTTCACGGTGGACACCCCTTTCCCTGTTCCAGCAGACGAGCCTTGTTTGTGACCCATCGCTGGGGCTGCTACAGCGAGAGGGGCCTCGCCTTCCACAACGGAGTTTTGTTCCGAGAGCACCTCTTCGCCGAGATCGACCTGTTCGATACACTTTTGGAAGAGCTCGTTCTGCTCCTGCTCCTCGTGGGGGAGACAGTTCAGCAAGGTGTTACGCAACATCCACTGATCATTGTCTAGACCGAACTCCGTGTCTTCCACTGCGTTGGGGTCGAAGATGTCGTGTTGCACCGGGAAGCGCAGTGCGAGAGCGTGGATCTGCGCCAGAAATGGAGGCTGTATCGCCACCATAGGATGCGCTCGACGGAGAAAGTTCAGCGCGCTTGACGGCCGCCACGCGTACTTAACGATGAAATAGCCAGCGAGCAGGGCGGGGGCGCGGGAGACACCGAGGCGACTGTGGATCATCACACACTCCCCTTTCGAGAGGGCATCATCGATAAAGGCCATGGCTTTAGAGAGGTTCTCATTCGCCGAATCGAACAAGATCGTGACGCCGTTGTTGTGGTTCTGGGTGCTGCTCGGGAGGTGCGGGTGCGGGTGTGCGGACGGAGCCGGTGCCCCGCCCTCTTTCCACGGGAACGCGAGGTACTCGAACACCTCCTCGTCCTCGTACAGCGGCGCCGAGGATTCCTCAAAGTAATTGGGAATTTCATCCGCCGCACAGTTGAGAATGTGCGTGATCTTGTTCAGACGGAGCAGATCCCGGTCCGCACAAGCGGCGTGATTGCCGATAAATATACCGTCCTTGATACGAATGGCGGTGAGGTCGCCCGCGGGATCCATCACGCTGGGGTCGAACCAGCTCTCGCTGGAATCCCCAAAGTTATCCGCGGCGAGAGACATCAACGTGTTTGTGCCCGTTCGTGTTGGTGTAGAGCGGGGGAGTTCTTGGGGGCAGAGAGGATAAGACGTAAGAGGAGTAAGAGGTATTTTTCTTGTTGTGCGTGTTGTTGATGATAAATACTGAATCGAAGAATAACAAGAATAATATTAAAGAGCCAAAGGAAACAAGGTGGTCTTCTTCTAATAACAACAACAAGAGCCTATCTAGAAAAGAGTACGCATACAAAGCCAATCAATATTTAATATATTGTGAACAACTAAGTAGCAAACACACTTCTTACGCTGGTTCGCCTTCTTCTAGACGCAACGAGGAAAGTTAGTCTTTTTCCATTCATACCAACCACAAACGAATCAGAAGAAAAAAAGGGAAGGAAAAAAAGAGTCATAAAAAATTATCGAACTTCTGACGCACACACAAAGAGCGAAGAGAAAAAGACGACTGACAACACGTTTCTTTTTCCTCAGAAAGCTCTTACTCACGCGAAATCCTGTGAGTTTTATGGGATAGGGCAGAAAAAAGTATATATTTTCTTTTTTTTTCTTCTACATGAAATGAATGGGTATTCTGTTCCGTTCATGTTTATTATTATTATTATTATTTAGTATTATTAAAAAAAACAAACAAACAGACAGAAAAAAGAGAAATAAAGGAAAGAGGCATCTCCAAGTGTGCTTCTACACCTCTTCATAAGTTTTTGTGTTTTCTCGTTCTCTTCGTCTCCCTACCTCTTCTTAGGAGACAAAAATATGTGTGTTTCTCCTGCTACCTTATTTTCATTTTTTTTCATTATGTTTATGATTAATTAGCGTCTTTTTTTAAGATATGTATATTTTGTCTCTCACGTAATGCTGTTCCTTCCGTCCTTCTAGTGGTGGTCAAAATAGTGTCTTCTTCGCTCAGAACCCTTCCAGGCTGGGTTAAATTCCCCCCACTTGCCGCATTCACCTGGTTTCCGACAGAAGATCGAGCGAGCGACTGAAAGAAAGCAACAAAGAAAGAGAGAGAGAGAGGGAAGACACGGGTAACGCACCACCGGAGTGTTGCTGGTGTCTTTCTTCTTCCTTTGCTTATATCTCGTTCTCGTCGTCCTCGTTGCCTCCCTTCCCGTGGTGTCCCGCCTTCTTGTTCTTCTTCTCGAGTTCCCGCAGCCGCTTCGCCTCCGCCGCGGGGTCCTCGTAGTCCGCCATGTAGAAGTAGTTCCCGCTCTCCTTCTGCTCCCTATCCTTCACCGAGTCCATCTTGTTGATGCGAGGGCGGAAGTTGGTCGGGTCGCGGCGGAACGTGATGCTCAGGCTCTTGAGGAACTTGTTCATTCCCTCCAGTAGTCCACACGGGGAACAGGCCTTCGTGTTCACACCCGGGCGTCCTTCGTAGACGATCACCTTATCGGCCAGGTAGGTGGCCATAATAAAATCGTGCTCCACCACGAAGGCGGTGCGCTTGGAGTGGAGGATAAAGCGCTTAATAACGCGGGAGGCGATAATACGCTGATCCGAATCCAGATACGCACTGGGCTCATCAATAAGGTAAATGTTGGCCGGGGTACCGAGAGCAATGCACAGCGCCACACGCTGTAGCTGACCGCCCGAGAGGTTCTGCACCTCCTGGTCTAGCAGCTCTTCAATGGTGAGAGGTTTCAGCACATCCGTCTGGAATTGAGGGTGACAGAACATGTCGTAGATCTTCGTCTGAAGGAGATCCCGCACTGTACCTTGAAACTTGGGTGCAATCTTTTGTGGCTTGTAGCTGATGGCAAGTTTTGGAATGTCCGCCTTTACATCTGGTGGGATCTGACCAGCGAGAAGCCGGATAAAGGTGGTCTTACCACATCCATTTTCACCGAGGAGCACCGTGATTTCCGAGTCCGAGAAGGAACCTCTTTCCACGGACATGGAGAAGGTGCCAAAGCTCTTCGACATGGCGGGATACGAGTTCATCGCTGTTCGTTTCTTCATCTCCTCCTCTACGTCTTCTGCAATCCGAAAGGTAAGGCTCTCATCACGGAAGCGAAGATTTTCCGTGGGGACGAAGCCATCCAGGAAAATGTTAATCCCTTCACGCACACCATACGGCATCGTGACCACACCGTAAATTCCTGGAACACCGTAGAGGACACAGACGAAGTCAGACATGTAGTCCACCACAGAAAGATCGTGCTCTACCACAATGACGTAGTTCGTCTCGGTTAACATCGATCGGATCATTTGGGCAGCCGTGATACGCTGACGCACATCCAGGTAACTGGAGGGCTCATCGAACATGTACACCATCGCTTCTTTCAGGCAGGTAATGGCAAGAGCAAAACGCTGCAACTCACCGCCAGAGAGTTTATCTAAAGAGCGGTCCTCTAAATGCCCAAGCTCCAGCGTGGATGTAATGTGGTCAAGAAGATCCTTTTCGTTGTTCTTCTTCATCAATTCCCCAACGGTACCGTTAGCCGTTTTTGGAATCTTGTCCACGAATTGTGGCTTCAGCACCACTCGTAGATTTTCATCACGAAGACGCTGGAAGTACGCTTGATGCTCGGAGCCACGGAAGTATCTCAGAATTTCCTCCCACGATGGAGGAGAGCGAAATTGACCCAGGTTGGGCTCCACCTTGCCATTTAGAATAGAAAGTGCTGTAGATTTTCCTGTACCGTTTGCGCCAACCAGACCAAGGACTTGTCCTGGGCGAGGAAGAGGCAGTCGGTGTAGCTTAAAGCTGTTGGGACCGTAGCGGTGAATGGTTTCCTTTTCCAAGTTGGAGGGAAGGTTGATAATGCGAATAGCGTCAAAGGGGCACTTCTTCACACAGAGGGCACATCCAATGCACAGCTCTTCCGAAATTTTGGAGATAGTGCTCTTTTTGTTAACTTCAATGCATAATTTTCCTTGTAGAACGACTGGACAGCACTTGTGGCACTCTAAACTGCACTTGCTGGGCTTGCATCTGTCTGCATTCACAATGGCTATTCTTGTGATCTTGGACTGCTCCTCCGCTTTACTTTTAGGTGGCATTTCAAAAGTCTAATAATATATGAAGCGAAACTCTTCCTCTACGAAAGAAAAACTATCAAGCGGAAACAAAAACATTAAGAGAGCATTTTTTTTTTTGTGATATTTTGAATAGATGATTCCAATCGTACTGAAATTACATTTCGTCTGCGAGAGGAAATCAAGGCAAACAGAATGCCACAGAAAAACCCAAACAACTATTATTTTTGATTTTAATTTTGTTTTTGAAGGAATCGCATCGTTCAACTCAAAACAAAAAAAAAACTCATCACGACAGCAAAGAATTCCGAGACGCGTCTACCTATCAGCTGAATTCGTTTATCTCTCTCTCGAAAATCAGATTGATAAAAGAAACGTAGTTAACCTTCCCATTTTTAAGAAATCCAGTTTCGGTAATTCTTTGTTTGAGACATCTAGCTTCCTCAAAAGAAAATGAATCTCCCTTTTCGGTTATGATTGTCATAAATTCGAGTTCGTTGACAAATCCGGTTTCGTTAGGATCGAAAATTTGAAATACTTTTAACAATGACGATGTTTCCGGTTCTTCCTGAACTCTGAATGATTCTGTGATCGTGGTCACCGCAACGAAAAATTGAGGAAAAGTCAAACAGGTAAGTTTTTCAAAATTACATTTTTTCATTAAGGCTTGAAAGGATTCTTCTGTAGTCGAAAGATCAAATCGATATGTGAGACATTTAAATTCTTCAACGCTAATAGTACCATCACCAGCAGTGTCTATTTGTGAAAATGCCTCTTTATATTCCATAACTTTGTCATGAGACATACTTCGGAAAGCAGCGGCTGCCATTATATATGTATTAAAAATTGTAACAGTATGATAGGAGTATAAGGAAAAAATAAAAATAAAATTAATCTAACACGATTTTTTCTCGAAAAATTTATTATTGCAGCTATAATATTGCTACTAAAAAGAAGCCTTAACAATACTAAATATTAATAATAAAAAACAATAACAAAATAATAATCAAAGGGAATGCATTTGGGCCAACCTGTTGCTGTAAAGCACGAATAATTAATTGAGATTTATACATACTTTTTTTAATTAATTAATTCAGGAAACGAATGACAGATAAGCTAAATTGAATTAAAAATGGTTTGACTAATGTTTTCTCACTTATTGTTTAAAAACAACAGTGCTCGAATTGTCCTGTGAACTTGAAGGGTTTTCATTCTTTGGGGGAATTTCTGAGTTAAGAGACAGATCCACCGTATTTGATGCACTAGGGAAAGAAGAAGTGCTCACTGGTAACTGGAAAGAATTATTTAGTTTGGAAGAAAGTAAAATAGCATCCACAAGATCATCAACTCGTTGCCTTGAGTCTTCATTTTTTTGTAAAACACGTGAAACTATTGCTGGAGATATGCCTTCTGAAGTTCTTAGGAAATTTGAAAGAACACTTATTGCTGTATCTCTGGAGTATCGGTACCCAGTTCCAAAATCTGGTCTTTGTGAACCTACAAAACTGAAAAAATCTGAAAACGGCTGCTGCTCTTTAGCAACAACAAAGCAGTCAATTAATGTTTTCCTTGTAGATTCGTCAAATTGGAACGTAAACAAGTGATGTTGAGCTTGATATTTCAACGGAGCTGCCCAGTTGGGAATAAACAAATTTTCCTTTGACTTCTGCTTTGGAAGTTGCACTATCATCCATATTGTTGTAAATCCAAGTAAAATAAGCAAAAGTGACCTTGCTTTGCTAGAATACTGACTGTTATTTCCGGAGAAATTATCATTTATAGGTGCTTGAGTTGAAAAATTGCCATAAATAAACTCCGACATCGGAGGAACCTTGACAGAATTTAGTCCAGGGTATTTTTTAAGCACATTTTCTCTCAATTCTCGTTCCTTATCCAATTCATTTGTTCGTTCTTCACTTGTGCTGAAGTGCTTCAACAGGTTTGCTCCTATAACAGAATGCCGAGCGAAACGAAGCATCTGACAAAGAAATACACTTTGTTATGCTAAATTTCTAAATATAAACTTAATATGTACTTGACTAGTAAAAAAAAAAGTGGTGCTATTTGATGAAAACAAGACAACAAAAATAGATATATTAATAAAAAAGTAAAGACTTTAAGCATCAGGAAGTGGAAGTAATAATTCGAATGCACTAATAATACTGATAATTTGAAATTTTTAAATGATGCTTCAACTTCAAAATAAATAAATAAAAGAAGCAGCTCTTGTATTTATTTTTCTGAACTTCAGCATCGATTACCGCAACAGTGTCGACGAACAAACGGGCTAAAATTGTTCGTTATTTAACTTCATTTCTTCCTTACATTATTGTGATTGATATTTTTGTCAATTTATTAATGTATTTTCGCTGTATCGCAACTCGAAAATTTTTAAAACATAAGATAAATAATACTTTTCTTTTGTTAATCATCTTCCGTTCTTTTGCAGGATGCTGATGTTTTTTTGTGAACTTTTGAAATGGGCGTGGGGGCGGAACGGCTGCTGCTTTGGAAATGCTTGGTGGCTTTGCAAAAAACTTAGCGAAAAGGAGACCTTCAAACTTTTTGCCGCTTTTTGTAGTTTTCCAATCCCCGGATGTTGAAAATGAAATTTTATAGCCCGGGGATTTGGAAAGGCATGGGGGAAAGGGGGGCGTTATTGTTTTAAAAAATACAAGGGGGCGGCGTCGCTTCCGATAGAATCCCAACATGGCAAAAAACTACGCAATTTATCTTGTTTCGGTATGTTGTATAAAAACAACGAAAAAAAAGAAGCGGATATCAAAGGGGGGAGGCTTCTTTCCGTGAAAAAGTAGTGCGGGTGGAAAATGCGGGCTTTTTTGGTGGGTTGTGCGGTTTCTTGTGGGCGGGGGGCTTCGGCTCTGTGGAAAAGGAACCGTTTTTCGGCGTGGCAAAAAAAAGATCTTTGGCAACTCATCGAAACCTTTTTCTTCTAATATGCACATGTAATGGGTTTAAAACAAAAAATTGGCTGTCCGATTATTATTTTGTCGTTTTTTCTATAGTCCCCATTTTTTTTTCCAAATGCATTTTGCGGCCGCTGAAAACTTTCCGGATTTGTGGAAATGGGCTGTCTTTTCGCGGGGCAGCTTTTTTACGGGTGTGGGGGTGGCCAGCCTTTGTGCTACCCCTTTTTGTACTGGTTGAAGGATTTTGGGGGGCTTTAAAATTGGGTCAAAATTGTAATTAGTGCATCGGCTTTTTTTAGCACTATTTTGTTTTTATTGACCTTTGATTACGAGCCCTTTCGTTTTGTAAAGTAGAATTGTGTTGTTTCAGCAGAAATTAAAATGGCGGCCAAAATCCCCGCATATTATTGGTAGTGGTTCAAAATTAGCTTATGGAATTCATGGTATTTTCCTTTTTAAACGGTAGTCATGTAGAAAAACTTCAAAAAAAAAGAAAATAAAGTTTTTAAAGTATACGTAGTGATATATATATATAATGTAACGAGAATAATTCCCACTATGAGAAGTTAATGACAGTAAAAACGAGTAGTTTAACAGAGTCTTTTTTTTTTTTTTTTACATATATATTCATTTAATTATTTATGGTGTGACCCAAAATTGTATTGCAACATTAGCACTGATAATATCTGCATTCCTACAGAAGTAGCTCTTCAAACTGTAATTGCTTTATTGTTACTATCATTGATGAAAGGATACAATAAATACATAAATAGTAATATTAAATACATAAGGAATAATTAACAAAAAAGTTGCTATTATTAATTATTTAGTATTTTAATTTATGTGTTTTTCTGTTCTTACAATAAATAATTAATTTCCGACGTCAGTGTTGTGTATTATATCTGTATAGTATTAGAAGCTGCCACTAATACTAAAAGTAATAATAGTAATAGAATTAATAGTAATGGTAATAATAATATTATTATTTATAGTATTATTAATAATAAATTCTTAATGAGATATTGATGTTTTTCCATTTTTTTTTTTAAATATATTGCATTTTCGCGCGCGGAAAAAAGAATTTTAAATATTAGCAAACTCATTTTTACTCTTGAGCATAGCATATTTTAAAATACTAATAGTAAATAAATAAATAAATTAAAAAGTCTCAGTATAACATGACACTCTCATTTTTTTTTTTAGAATTCCTTTGCATGGTTTTAAATACCTCATTTCAATTATGACATATATATTTTTTATGTTTACTGCATTTATTTCTATTTTCTTGATTATTATTATTAACATTAGTATTGCTTACTTTTTTTTTTAAGAAACAATAATTAATTTATAAATTTATTATTATTATTATTAATATATACCTTTTTTCAAATAAATATATTTTTTTTCGTCCATTTTTTTTTTTTTTGGTAAACAGCTAATCTTTCATTGCTTTATGTTGTTATTTTAATTTTTGTTATTATTAATATTGTCGTGACGATCTATGCAAGTACATCTTTTCTTTTCTTTTTTATGAATTAAGGGTTTTCACTGTTTGTGTTTCAAGAAAAAAAATCTATGATCTATCATTTACTTTAAGCTTAGTAAATTATAACTTATTTTGACTTTTCTTTTTCACTTAATTTCTATTCTTTCCGTTTTAAATTTATAAATTAGTGGTATTGTTTTCCTTCTACTCATTATATAACTGTTATTTTTTGAAGGCGACGTAACTTTTGATCTGTGTGAGGATTAATACTGATTGCATATATTTAAAGGAACATCTCTGATTCTTAAAATTTCAACCCCTAGCCCCTGCAGTTACAGAAATATGACTAATCAAATTGTGCGGAATATATTGTTTCGATTGATCACTATTGATCTATTATAATATATAAGATATCTTTTTTCCCCATCTAACTTGTGTGGTATTGAAGTTGAAACATCTTACAAATAGAGTGCTGCTCTTCCTTCTTTATTTCTTATTTTTTTTTATTTGTTAGTTTCGCATGTTTTTAAACTTAATTATTTATTATTGTATTTTTTGTATTTCACTACTTTTTTTTGGAGCTTGCGGAGTAAAAATGTTGAGATGAAAATATGAAATGTTTTTCTTCACTTCTTCTTATTTAGTCGATTGCGGCGTTGCTATAAAATAATTTAATTTTTTAAAAGCCCACCCTACCCACCCTCACCGCCACAGCGGCGAAAAGCTTGGCGTAGAATTTCTCCTTGGTTGTATACCCTAAATAAAAATGAACTTCTTAAGTTATAGATCCCTGTATGGTTATATGGTATATTTCTTTGATTCCTTTCTTTGATGCTTGCTCATATATCTCCTTTATCTTCTTTTACTTGCAATCGACACATTTTTTCTCCTTAAAGTGCGAAAAAAAAAATAAACTCATTGGAAACAATGCCATTCCATATCAAAACGGATCACTACAAAAAGACTCAGGATAAACGCCCTGATATCCAAAATGAAATTACAGAAGCAAAGAAAAAGAAGTACCCATTGCTAGTTTTACAAACAGCGCTAAAATTTCCCCCTGTTGAGGAGTTTATTTTTCTCAGAGCAGACAACATATGTCCTTCCATGCTCAATTACTGTGCTTCTAACGGTATTTTTCCGATGACGGTGCGGTTTCAAGGGGATCCTATTTTTGCTCTTAAACTTCATACTACGCGCTCTGTTACTTTTCTGGATTCATCTGTTACAACAAAAAGTGTTCGAAGTAAACGTACGGAAGCTTTGACGTATGGCATTTTCGATGAGAGAAACATATCTGTGAATAAAAAGCTGTTAAAAGTAGCTAACGATCAATTTCGGACTGGCTGTTTTCGTGTGTTTATGAATAGAAAAGAAGATTTGTTTGATACTTTCAAGTTAGTTCGAGAGCAACATGGAGAAGATTGGATGTGCCATTTGCTGCGGTTGTGCTACTTCAACATGTTTTTTCATGAAAATAGTTACGAAATGAAGGTTATCGTCACGGCAATTCGCCGACATGCATACAGCAGCTCTCCCCAAGCGTCCGCAGATCGTAATGAAATTCGTGAAGGAGGACTGGTGGCTTGCGAGATTGGTTACTTGGTTGGTGATATCTACACTTCAGCCACTGGTGGATATTGCCTGAACGGTGCAGGGCTCTTACAGCTTCGACTAACGGCTCACATTATGAAGGAGTGCGGTTGCAAAGTGTGGGATCTGGGCATGGAGATGGACTACAAGAGTGAACACTTATGCACTGCACCGATTCCTCGAGAAGAATGGCTTACCTTGGTACAGGAACGGAGGGGTGACGTGGGGAACAACATTCTAAGGAAGCTAAAACATCTCTACGGAGAG
Source organism: Vickermania spadyakhi (assembly GCA_030849815.1). Taxonomy (NCBI): domain Eukaryota; phylum Euglenozoa; class Kinetoplastea; order Trypanosomatida; family Trypanosomatidae; genus Vickermania; species Vickermania spadyakhi. The sequence continues at coordinate 17,280 of JASAOA010001751.1, forward strand.
GGTGTGGATGTCCGCACCTTGATTCAAAGAAGTTAGAACGTATGAGCTTGCTTAAAATTGGTACTGACTTCGCTTCCGAATTTTTTAATTGCTATTCTGCTTCGGGGTATTTCTATATTTAATCTTATTTTTCCTTCTTTTGTGTTTGTTTTTTAAATCGGTGAACACGAGATGCTTCCGTCCACCGCAAATCAATTTTATGCAGAACCTCTGTTGACAAGGCTTTTCAACTTTACAGAAAAAATAAGAAATTGATTATTTCCATTATTGTAAAAAGGGTTAAGGTAATTCACAAATAATTGTGTAAGAAACGCTAAAACTTTTTATTGTATTGTTTTTTTTTTTAAACTAAAAAAAAAACAACAACAATATTTATTGATCTTTATATAGCAAATTTGTGTACCTACTGTTTCCATGTGTTCCTCCCTTCTTCCCCTTTTTTCTTTATACACAATTTTTTTTGTCTGTGAACTTGTCTTTGCGTGCTACGCGACAAACAACAAATAATAATAATAAAGAAAAAAACAAAACAACAACAAGTATTGCGAGTATTAAATGCTCTAGTAGTTGCAATTCATTTCTTTTTAGAGTTTCCTCTTCCCTTTTTTGTTTTCTTTTTTTTTTATATAAGTGAAACGAAATGAAGCTGACCACTTCTCATTTTACAAATGCCGAAGGCTTCTTTGATCCTTGTGAGATTGATCTCGTTGAAGACTTCACTTCGATAAATGTATCGTGCCCCTATACGATTAATTCGAAGTTCGCAGTGGTCGTACGTGACGAAAAGGATCTAGAGACACTACCAGAGAGGCTGTTCGGAGACGTTGAGAGAGCGGTCATGTATACCTTTTCCCCTGTACTAATAAGCAAATCGGCAAGTCTAGGATTTTTCCCCATGACTTGTTTGCTGCCCAATGACTTGTACCTTTACGTCGTGCTCGTTGATCTTCAGCGTTGCGTTTGCTTTTTGGATAAAAATTTAGTTGTTTCGGATTCCTTGCGGGCGTGCCGGACAAAGCAGGATGAGACACACGGCGGTGTTTTTCGAGAAAAGAGGATTTCTGTCCACAAGAAGCTCTTAAAAGCTCCCGATGAAGCCCTCCGGACTGCCTCGCTGAAAGTCTTTATGAACCGTGAAGAAGATCTCCTTGAGGTGTTCCAGATGGTGCATGCGCAACATGGGGAAAACTGGATCTCTCAACCGTTTCGCCTGTGCCTCTACCGCATGTTCAAACATCGAGAGGATTTTGAAATGAAGATTGTCTTGACAGCGATTCGCCGTCATTCATACAACACCGAGAAGAGCGATGACACTACGAAGAAAAAACCGACGACCAAGACAAATGGTGAGGGAAATCATGCAAATCATGGCCTTTCACAGAACAGCAGTTCTCATCCTCCAAGTAACGCAGGAGAACGAGCCGAAATTCACTGCAGTAGCGCCCCGGATGAAACCACGATACCGATTCAAGAGGGACAACTGGTGGCGTGTGAGATTGGTTACTTGATCGGCGACATCTACACTTCTATTTCCGGAGCCTACTGCTTGAACGGCACTGGGCTTCTTCAACTTCGACTAACGGCTCACATTATGAAGGAGTGCGGGTGCAAAGTGTGGGATCTGGGCATGGAACTGGAGTATAAGAAGAGACATTTGGGGACGATCTTAATACCTCGGGAGGAGTGGCTGAAACTCGTGGCAGAACGCCGCAAGGAAGGTTCGTCTGCTCGTATTTATGAGCAAGTCTCTGAGCGGTACGGCCAGGGCGTTGAAGTGCGTCGCCTAGTGACCCGCTAAATGAGATGGCGAGAGACGATCGGGAAAGCCCAGAGCCTGCTGGAACCCACTGTGCTTGCTTCACACGTAGGAAATCACTCGCTTACACGCACAAACTTGCTTTCTACTCAACTTTGATGTTTAGTGGGGTGTACGGTTGGGGATTTCCACTCATGAGTATGCACGTACGTCTGTGTTTCCTGCTCACACATTTCAGGCAAGAAAGAGAGACACACAACAAAGAGAAGAGTAGTGAAGGATACCGTTGTGCCTTATTGAGCGATCTTTTTTTCATATTTTCATGTTTTCTATTTGTGCTGTTGAGAGGTTCCTTTCCCTTGTACACAGCAATGCGATGAACTTGGGGGAACTGCAACAAACTCAGTACAACACTATATCCCCTATGGGCAATGGAAACATAAAAGAAATCTGAAGCAAATTAAAAAAAAATATGTGAAGAAGTATAGAAAGCAGCAAATTTTCTTTTTCTATATTTAACCCTCTCCCCTACACCATTTCTATTTGTCTCTTTTTTTCTTTTCTTTTCTTTTGATGTAATGGGAGTCCTGTTGAACCACAAAGATTGCAAAAAGAAACGAGAAAACCCTCTTATCTCAACAGAAGAAGTGCTTCCCTACGTACACGAGTGGAGCGGAGTAACAACAACAACAACAGGAACAACAACAATATCGATGTTTCGCGACACATCCAGGTTGGAAATCAGCCAGTGGACCGATCGAGAGAGGTGGTCTTTTATCACCAACAATGCGCTGCGAATGTTTAGTGCGGGAATGCTCTTTGCGGGTGCCGCAGGCTTTGTGCTCTTCCGCTCTGTCACTGCACGTGCCGCCACGATTGCTTTTGGTGCGGGATGCGGCGTAGGCAATGCCTACGTGGATGCCAAGTACATTCTGGGTCACAATCTCGTCCCCAGTAGCACAGCAGAGCAAGCGCAGGTTCGAATTGCTGAGGTGGTGGAGATGGCGAACCCTGTGGAGATAAAGAAACAGTAGAATACTATACCGGATCTAGCGTATACCGTCTCGCCTCTCACGCTTAGGAGGAGGAAGAGGGATCTTTTCTTTTTACTGGAGAAGAGAGTGAGTGAGAACCGCAGGGAGGGTGTTTTCTCCCTTTTTTCTGTGTCTCCGTTGGTTTAGGTCCGCCGTGAAGAACTGACTGACCATTTATTGTCATTTGGGAGGAACAACCGATCAACAAAAAAACATCAAGATAAACGACTTTGAAAGTAGAAAAGGAACATGAATTCTCTGTGTTGAATACTCTATATCCTCTGCATTCATGCTTGCCCTTTTTTTTCCTGTTTTGACGCCTTTTTTTTTTGATTATTTTTAAACCTATATCTTTGGTAGACGTAACTTGTGTGGGTAAACATCTCCGTTAGTAACACCCGCATATATTTATCGTGTTTCTGCACAGCACCCCGCATTACCTTAGGCTTCCCCATTCACTGTTGCTCTTTCTCACCCCCTATTCCCAGTCTTTTTGGCTCCAGTTATGATTGTCTCACCTCAAGGTATTCTCTGTGTGCCGGAGGGGGGCAGCGGAGAGGCAACACAGTCCCTCTTGTTTGTTCACCTGCCCACACACACCACACAATGTCGACTCGAACTTCACGGTGGGGTGACAACTCGTTTCCCAGCGACTCCTGACGCCACCACCGCTGTCAGTGCCCCCGCGAATTGGGAGAGTGTCTGGAGCCCCTCCCTTGGCCTCACCTCTAACATGGTTTCCTTCAGTGCATTCGGGAGTACGCAAACCCCTGCTTGGAAGCGCGTCGCACGCCGATCTGCAGCAGCCGGTGGACTACAAGAGAAAAAGGGCTCGCCTCACCACATCGACAGCGACAGCGACAGCGAGAGTGACAGTGGGGAGCAGAAATTGCATGGGGAGGGCTGGAAGGCCAAGGCGCCGAAGCGATACGCTAGTGGGCAGCACGTGGCAGTGGTGATGCCGCCTTCCTCTGCGACACTGCAGCAGAGGAAGGCGGAGGACTGCGAAGGAGCCCCCTTCTTTTCCGTACTGGTGGTCCGCCGCGATACCTGGGCGGTGCAGTGGGGTGTCCAACGCCTTCACTGCTCTCCCAGCCGCCACTACACGCCCCAAGCTCACCTTACCTCACTGCTGAGCAGTGCGCTGCTGTGTGGCTTTGCCGCTCCCAATGATGTGCCTTCCACCTCCTCTCCCTCCGTGGTCTTTTATGTTTCGACGCAGCCCTGCATTGCTCGCCGTCCCGGCTCGTCCTCCACGGCCTGCAGAGCCTTTATCTCACCAGCGCATGTGTTTTCCCTGTCCGAGATTCCGACCATCATCGGCTCCAAGGCCCTACACCACGAAGAGACACCATTGGCCATCACTGCCACCAGCCCTACGCGCTGCGTGGTGCTCTTCGCCTCGGGGGCGCTCTTTGAACTCCGCATTACAGTACAACTCGTGAAAGAGAAGACGACGAGTTCGCGTGCTGGCGGACAGGAACAAGAGCCTGTGACAGTGTCGGTGGAGAGCCGGTACCTCGCCAACTGCCCTGTGAATGGCATCACCGCCAAGGACCACCAAACACCCTGCGTGGCGATGGAGGTGCTACGGTCACACGCAGTGGGCTCGTCTACTTCCCAAGGCGAAGATCCGCACGAGGACAGAGAGGAGGAGGTGGCGCACTTACTGGCCGTTTATCCCACGTCTTCCCCCGATGCCGACGCGGCCGCTTCGTCTTCCCTCCCGAAGGCACGCGGCGACGGCTCCGCGGAAGCAACAGGGGACACGGTGCACTTGCTGTCCCTCCCCTCTTGGCCCTCCGTCTCCGCTACGCCTGGAGGGTCGACTTCTTCGCAGCAGGAAACGACTCCGACGCCGCCCCCAAAGTGTTTCTCGATGAACGTTGACCCCAAGTATGTGTTGCGGCACGCCGAGCTCGTGGAAAACGTTTTTGCGATGCAGCAGCAGCATCAGGAACAGCGGGAAAAAGCCAACACATCTTCCAAAGCCAAGAGGAAGCCGACGAACACCTCCTCTGGTGCGTCTAGTGCGATCCTCCTGCGTCTTCAACAGCGGGCCGCTCCGTATACCACTGCCGTGCAGTGTGCCTTGCTGCTACCCGCTCACAGTGACGAGAGCAAACCCTTCGCAGCCGGTGTTGCCGATGTCGTGGCCCTCCCTCCGATCGTCCTGCCCTCTCCCGCGTTGAAGCTGATAAGCAGCTACTACGACGTATCGCGACAGGAACACGTTCTCATCTGCGGTTCTCACCGTCGCGCGCAGTTTTTCGACCAAGTGTGCCGCTTCCAATCATCTTCGGTTTCCTCCTCTTCCTTGACGTCTTCTTCAAGATCGGCGGAGGAGCTGCTCGCCCGCTACCCAGAGAGCTGGATTGTGGCACGCGTGCCCTACGCAGAAGAATTCGGCGGCTACAGCCCTGTGAACGCCACGCTGCGACCGGAACACACCACGTGGCTGCCCTTGCTGCGGGGTGGCTGGTACGCCGTTGCCGAGTCTGCCTCTGTTATCATCCACGAGGGGGAGAACCTCCGCCGCAGCGACGACACGATGGAGGCAGAGGCTGTGGCGGAGCTGGTGGCGCGGGGGAACTTGCGTCGAATCGTGCAGCGCGAGGATGGTGTGCGGGAGGAAGAGGGAGACGACGCACATCCGCACAGTGGGTCTGCGCCGGTCAAACTGTTTTACGCCCTCACACACTTTGCGAGCGACGAGAAGAAGGACCCCTCCTCAGAGGGGGGGATGACCGCGGACTTGGGTTTCTTCTCCGTCACAGTGGCCGCAGGACTGCACAATCGCCTGGGCAAGCAGTGGCACAACAACGCGAGAGGGTTGCTAGTGGTAATCCGTGAGGCCCTTCGCCGTAAAGCAACCAGAGCCGCGCAGCGAAATGAAGAGGAGGAAGATGGTGAAGGAGACAAGAGGCTCGTGGCTGCCGAGAGGGATGCGTTTCATCCCTTGAGTCTACTGTTTCAGCACACCTGGCACCCCACCAGCTTGCGGCGCGTCCTGAAGTGGCTCAGTGCGGCGCAGCTGGGGCGGTTGCTGCAGCGCTCCTGTGAGTGGATCCAGCTCGCGTCGGAGTGCACCAGCGGTCGTGGTGTCTGGTACTTCCAGGCCGCCACGATCGCGACGGACTGGGCGCTGCAGATCATTTCCTTAGCGAAGCAGAAGGGGTTGTCCCTGCAGCCATTCGTCGCTCCGCGCAGTGCTGTGACGACTCCTTCACGCTCAGAGGATGCGGGGAAGAGCCGCTGCACACTGGAGCCGCTGCTGCTGTTGCTGCGGAGTGCCAGAGCGGTGGGGCATTCGCTGCGAGCGCTGGTGCCTCGGATCGAGATGGTGGTCGAGGCAGGCCGCCAGCAACGGCTGCTGCACTCTTTGCTGCTGGCGAATAAACACCCAACGCCCTCCGCGGAGGATGCGGCGTGGAGCGGTGAGATGCCACAGGAGGCGGAGCTGGAGCGTCTTCGCCACGTGGTGGAGAGCCTTCACGCCAGCAGCAGCACCGCCCAGTCGGTCGTCTCACTCGAGCAGGGGCCCCGCCACAGCAGCGCTGCCACCGCTTTGCGCTATCTTCCCAACGCCTGGACCGTTCCGCTGGAGGCTGGCGTGTCGCCGCTGTACGCGGGACGGTCCCCGCGCATCGCCACCATCACCGCCGAGGCGGCCAAGTACCTGCAGCAGGCGCAGGAAGCGGAGAGCAGCATGGGCGAGTCGAGGCGATTCGAGCCGTGCCGGCTCTCCCCTCTCTTGCACCACAGCAATGAAGAGGAGAACGAGGGTGCCAGCAGAGAGACGGTGGAGGTCAAGCGGGCGGCACAGCTGGTGGATTGGCCCACGTGGGGTCGTCAGCCGCACAGTGATGGCGTGCTCCGGGTCTTTGAGAGTGCCCTGGTGTAAAAGAAGAAGAAAACAAGAAAAGTGACGACCGCTGAAGTAACGATGAAGAGGGAGAAGAGCTGGGATGTTGTCTCCCCTTCCGTACTCCTTGATCCAGGTTTCACAGGAATAAAAACCACTCTGACTAAAGTGTAAGACATAATGCATAAACATAAAAAAGGAAAAACAACAACAACACCACCAGCAACAAGAACAAGCAAACAAGAGAAGAGGGAGAAAAGAAAGGAAATTACGATCGAGAGCTCCCTTCCATACGAATAGCAATGATCACTGAAATAAAGGGACAAGACCTCTGAAAGCAGGGTATGCAACAAGAGTTTCTAGTTGGTTCTTTCAAATGAATCTTTAATGACCTTCCTCACGTGGAGCCATCCACAAACAATTCCTTTTAAACTATTTAAAATAAAGACGAGTAACACATGCAGACACTCCGAAGTCTGCGATAAACAATAATAAAACAACATCATTATGCTGAAGAGGAGAATGACACACGGATCCTTCTATCCTGGGGTCCACCTCTTTAAGGACGACTACATATCTGACTCTGTGTTGCTTTGCCTCATGCACAAACCCTTCAATGCTATTTCTTTTTCGACCTTTTTAACTCTTGCCACTTTGTATTTCTAGAAAGAAATTTATTCTATTTATCGGAGGAGAAGTAGGACTGCGCGCAGTGAGTGAAGTTGCATTAAACGAACCAAAGACACAAGGAAGCATCTCTCTCTCTCTCTCTTTTCTCAAAAAATACATTTTCTTGTAGTATTTCATTTTTTGACTTTTCCGCCCCCCTCTTTTTTTTAAAAAAAAAATTATCAAAAACAACCCACGAGATTAACAGATGACGGAAGAGAAGGAGTGGAAGGGGGCCTCTTTCAAAGAGGAGGAGGACTACAGCGAGGCGGTGGACGCGGCGCTGCTGAAGTTAAACGCCACCACCGCTCCAGCGCTGCTGCGTGCGAAAGGGGGCGGCTCCGTGTCGACGTCGTCCTCCGTCAGCTCCAACATCAACACGGAGGTGCTGCAGAATCTGCTGGAGCCGCTGCTTGTGCTGGAGAAACAATCGCGACTCGGTGGGGACACCCTTTCCTGCAAGCGCGTCGCTGTGGAGCTGCTGCGCATTCACCGTCACTTGCGGCTGGTCGACGCGATGCTGCAGCTGATGCTGGAGCTCATGAAGAAGCGCGCGCAATCAAAGCTGGTGCAGACGGCGATGGTTGAGGAGTGCGGCCGTGTGCTGCACGACGCGGTGGATGGCGCGGAGGCGGACCGCACTGGACCCTCCTCGGCGGTGTTGATCCCGTCACAGGAGCGCCGTGAGGAGGTGCTGGAGCGACTGGCGTACGCGACGGAGAACAAGATCCATGTCGAGCTCCAGCACGCCCGCTTCACCGCCGAGCTCGCAACCCTGCACGAAAAGAAGGGTCTGAAGCAGAAGGCGTTCGATATGCTGAGCTCTCTTCAGGTGGAGACGATCACCACGATGCCTCGGGTGGAGAAGCTGCACCTGCTGAACCAGCAGATCCGTCTGGCGCTGGAGCTGGACAGCTTGGAGTGCATCCCCACCATCTCCCGTAAGGTGAGCCATCGGGCCTTTCTGCGGGAGGAGTCGCGCAGTGAGAAGTACCAGTACTTCGAGCTGATGCGTCGCTTCTTCACGCACACGGAGTCGTACTTCCACGTGGCACGGTGCTGGCTGGAGACGTTTCTCTGTGCGACGGGGAACTCGGAGGAGGAGGCGGATGAGAAGCTGCATGCTCTGCGGAGTGCTGTAATCTTCTACCTGATGGCGGACTACAGCACGGAAAAGCAGCTGGGCGACGTGGCGGAGTGCTGCGCCTTCGCGCCAGAGACCTTCTACCCGGACCGTGCGGCGGCGCTGCAGGGGCTGTGTGAGCACTTTCGCTCGGACTTGGAGGACATCCCACAGCTTCATTCGTTGCTCCAACGCTTCAACAGCATTGTGCTCGTGCGGGAGAAGGTGATGAAGGACATGGATCGAGTGTGCGAATCCGACCCCAACCTCCAGGGCTTCCCCGCACGACAGGAGCTGCTGCGGAATCGGTGCAGCGAGCACGACTTGATTGTCATTTCCACCTTCTACACCCGCGTCCCGATCGCCCGCCTGGCGGAGCTTGTCGGGCTGTCCGTGGGACACACGGAGGCGTTTCTGATGAGCCTCGTGGCCAATCGCACGCTCTACGCCAAAATGGACCGCGTGGATGGTCTCGTTGAATTTGAAGCGAAACGGAATACGGCGGGGGTGGTGGAGTACTGGTCCGATGCCGTGGAGCGCTGCGTCGCACTACTCGACAAGGCCTCGCACCTGATCACGAAGGAGCGGATGCTGGCGAATACAGTGCAGCTCTCGTCGTCTTCGGGGTAAAGCCATTGCGCAGGCGAAACAGAAAAAAGAAAAAGAAAACGAAAACGAAAGAGAGTGAAAGAAAGGGAGAGAAATTTGGAGGAAAGATAACCATGCGCATAGGAAGAGGGGTAAAAGACAACAGAAAAGAACACGATGAAATAGGGTCGACATACATTCTTAGAGAACACTACTCGAAGAGGGCATCTTCCTCATCAACATAAAGCAGAGGAGAGAGAGGAAGGGGACTCGTGCAAAGGGATGAAAAAAGAACAACATCAACAAGAAATATACTACAAATAAACATGTATTTGTATTTATTTAGATCTATCTCTCTAAATATCTAAACACTCTATGATGAATACGATGATATGCAGCACTTGTACGTTAATACTCTCAGACCTTTCTCTCCTTCACATATGATGGTTATTATTATTATTATTTATTATTTTCTTCCCGTTTTTCTTTCTGTTCTCTTTCACTGCTCCCCGTCAGGTTGCTCCTTCCTGTTAGTATTGTGATTGTTGTTAGTAGTCATCGTCTCGGCCCTTCCCAGGAGAGATCATAACCCACTAACTAACGAACGAACTATTTTTTGTTTTCCTTTTTCGTCCTTAACAATGAGCCTCCGTTCCATTTTATTTCTATTTATTCGTCCTTTTCCTAATCCACTCCCCTCCCCCTCCTTACTTTCTAACACTCTCATAATGGCCCAGATAGATGTGTGAGGCCTTGGTGGGAGTTAAATCCTGTACCTCGTGTGCGTAGGGGTGCCGTGACCACAACACTCCGTTCATTGATACGCTTCCATTGCCCTCTTCTCCTTTCTTGTTTGGTTTCATGTCTTTTTTTTAAAAAAAAAAAAAAGAAAATTACTATAATTTATTAATTTTTTTGTTTCCCTCTATTTGCAAATACCACTTACGAATTTTTTTAAAATAAAAGTTTATCCCTTATTAGAGCAGTGCCATATTAGTAGTCCGGAGAGAAGAAGAGTGAAATACAATACTTTCGATAAAAAAGAAAGTCATCGACCTCTTTCTACCAGAAGGACAAACCGTGCGACGAGACACCACACAACTGTAGCGCATCGTCTAAAGCATAAAGAAACAGACTCGAAACAACACATTACTTCATCACACGAGACAAGCAAAAAGGGAAACTAGCGATTATCCTTTGGAAGTTTGGGATTTTTTTTCTTAAATTTGATTTCCCTTCTTTTTGTTGTGGTTGCTTTTCGTTCATTTTTTTTTTTTAGCCTTCAACATCCCTTTTTTTTTTTGCTTGTGAGACTTGTGTCTAACTTGTTAAACCAGCAACACATTGTTATATCGTTTTCTTTCTCACTTTTTAGAAAACAACAACAAACAAAAAACCCATCAACATTGCTTGTACGAGTCAATACAGAGTCTCCTTTAACGAATAAACGAACGTAAAGCAGAAGAAGAAGAACGCTATAACCGACAAACGACATAAACGATAATATTAAAAAAAAAAAAAACACTTATAGCAAGAGTTCTCCACAAAGCACAAAGACACCATAAAGAAACGGGAGGGAGAGCGAGTGAGCTGTGACACTTAACCGATTTGGAGTTGGGTTTAACACTCTCCTCTACTCTTCTCTTAAACCAAAAGTAAAGGAGCGATTCCAGTGCGTAGATCTGGGAGCTTCTCCACTTTTTTAATTTTTCCCTTTCACTTTTTGATTTCGTTTTTTTTCTTTTCTATATATTGAAAAGTACTTTTTCTATAGATATTGACTGGACCTTCGATTCCCCTCGCCACATACAGACATTTCCAGCTTTACACACACAAAAAGAAGCAGAAGAAACAAAAGATCAACAGCAGAATACGTAGACAGATATATTCATCTCTATTCTTATTCATCTGCCAAACCTTAAACACAAAAAAACTAACATACACTCCCCTGCCAAAACAAACAAACAAACAAACCACAACACACTTAATATTATTGTGGAGAACAACTAGAACCGACGGCAGGAAATCAGCATACAGCTCAATAAAATTACTACCTTTACTTTCGGTTCGTTATATTGCTGCTGTAGTTTTTTTTTTTTGAGACTTCTTATTCATTTTTTGATTTCCTCGTAATTTGCCTTTTTTTTGGTGAGCGTATAATTTGCACTGCAATTCAGAAAGAAGTACTACATAAAAAAAATATATAAGATACAAAGGAAAAGAACGGAGAAAAATCAAACAAACACAATACAAATCATTTCAATCCCATTCAACGTCACCGCCAGACATTATTTTATATTCAACTCGAAGAAAAAAATATATAAGTTCCTTTACATTTCTTCTAGAGGACTTTCGGACAAAGAGTAGTTTATTGTTATTATTGTTTTATTTTTAAAATTCTGTTCTTATTTTAGGATTGATTGACCTATCTATACATACTGTGCCTCTATATTGATACATCTTTTTTACTCTGATATATAGAGAAATTAGTACTATATCTGCGATCATACGTATCTATTCAAGTTGTTTTATTATTATTATTATATTATTATTATTATTTTCTTTTCGTGCAATCAAATAAGGAAACGCTACAAGTAAAAGAAAAGAAATATATCGAAAGCACTTGAACAGAACCCAGTATTGATTGCAGAGGAAACAGCATCACTCCGAGGAAGGTAAAGTCTTTCAGCGCTCCTACATCCCTTTTAATTCGAGTTTCTGCTTCTTCTTTTGTTACTAATTTTTTTTTATTACTATTTTTATATTCACCCTTTTTATATAAGCTTTATTGACATATCTGCGTCATATTTTAATACATCCCCACGCGATCGTTAGACAACCCCCATTTCGATTATTAGTTGCTTTCACATTGCATTCGATTAACTTGGTAAGAAACTATCAGAAAAAAATAATAATACCATTACGAATTATTGTAGATATACAGACATCTAACTTTTCTATACATATATATAATATCGATAGATAAGTTCCGCCTCCCTTTAATTTCCACTGAATTGCCTATCTGGAGCCGTCTACCCAGCTCCACTTCGGCCCACCCACTTCCCTCCCTTCCCTACGCACCGCAGCTAGCGTGGAGCTGAAGTGCTCCTTCTCTCTCTCTCGACAGCTGCTACCGCCATGCTGTCCACCGGGCCGTCCAGCCAGCAGCCCCTGCTGCCCGCCTTTACGGTGACGTCCTCGTCCTCGGTGGCGAACCCTTTCCCTGCACGACTTCCACCCAGCTCGTCACCGCACCTCCAGAATAAAGAGGCGCTCCCACCCCCACCCTCTTCCCTACACACCAGTGCACCGCCCGGTACCACGTCCTCAGCGGATGACGATGATGCCACGGAAAGGAACCAGAGCAGTAATATCACCAGCAATGACAAACAGAACAAGTGGATCTGGGTGCTGGATCCGCTCACACGTAAGCTGCGTGTACCGCTGCACTTGCTGGTCCCCACACAGGCCACGGCCGTCTCCGGCACGGTGCCCTCGCTCTGCATGGGCTTTTTAGAGGGACGCTGCAGACATCAATGGTGTCGGCAGGCACACGTCCTGCCCCACGCCATTGCTCAGCTGCGGCATGACGCACTGCACGCCCCGACGTGCTGTAAGGCACATCTGGACCCGCATGACATCTCCCCGTTAACGCGGCAGTACACGCATATTCGTATTGTCCACATCGCCCACTCGCACGGCGGACACTCGCACAACAGCAGCAGCGGTAAAAGCAATCCGCCGCAGGTGAGGAGCCTCTCACCTCAGCAGAGCAAACGCGATGATGGAGGTGTGGAGCTGGAGGAGGAGCAGGTGCCGGATTTGGCAGAGCTCATCCCCACCAACCGTGTCGCGAACACGGTCGGGCTGCTGCGGTACCTGGTGCATATGGCGCCGAGCAAATGTGCTGGGGCAAGCAGTCAAATGAATAATAATAGCAGTAGTAGTAACAATCCACAGCATTGTCCGCCCAGCATAACGGATGCTTTCGCGGGTGATACGGTAGAGGTGGACACGGACAAGAAGGAAACGAACACAAACACCAAAATTCGGGTGCTGGAGCTGCCTTCCAAGTGTGTCTGCCGCCTGCATCTCTCCCACCGCTGCCGCTACCTTGAAGACTGCAATAACATTCACATTTGCCGCGATTACGAGGATCGTATCCCGCCACCACCAAATATTCTATCGGTGCTGCTGCATATTAACAGCCACACGAAGGAGGTCATGCTAAATGACACACTGTACGAGGTAACCCCTATCGCGCTCGGCCACATTGACGAGGAAGACTTCAAATCCATCATGGAAATTCACCGTGAAGAGTTTCTGGAGAAACGCCACAGTGCGAGGAACTCGAACATGAACCACCACCACCACCCCGTGACCAACTCACCGACTAGCGGGAAGTCCCCTTCAACGCTGGTGGTGCCGCCCTCGGCGTTGTTTCCGCTGCGCAGCAGTACTAGTGCGGAGGCCAAGGGCCTCGGCGAGGAGGACATGGGTGGGCTGGAGGGCATGCTGGCTGGGATGTTCACCATGCCGCCGCAGCCCAACCCGCTGCCGAGCTACACAACAGCTGGGACCGGACTCCTCAGCAATAGCAAGAACAGCAGCTTCAGCGGCGAAGTGCCAGAGGAGGGGGCCTCACGTGCCCCTTATGGCGTGACGGTGTTGGCCTCCAAGACCGGAGTGGTGCAGCTTGCGGAGAGTGGCCACTCTGAGCTGTCCTCCTCCCACTCGTCGTACTCCCCATTGATGAACCCTTCCTCCTCGGCGGCTGCGAATCAGTCGAGTCACCCTGGCAGCAGCACCAACGGGCCCAGCTTCCGGGTGCACGACCTCCTCTCCAAGCACTACGCTCACTGCACCAACGCCCTCGCCCAACAGCAGCAGCAGCAGCAACATAGTACTAACAACAACAGCAGTAGTCACGTGCAGAGCTCTCGTTCGGGGCTGTCGCACGCCAATAGCTGTTCCCTCAATGGGACTCCTTCTCTCTCTCCCACGACGAATCACGGCCGACATCCCGCTTCCGGTGGTGGAGCCAGCCACCTCACCCCTGTACTCGGACACAGCAGTGCGGCGCACCTGCGGGGCAGCGCTTCCCAGCTGTATTGCACTGCGAACCACAGTCACCGATACAGCAAGACGTCGCACAGCGGCGGGGCGACACAGCAGCGGGGCGGAGGCGCTGCGTCGGAGTACGCCTTTCGTGTGCACAGCGATCCCAGCCACTCTTCCTCTTCCTTCCGGCACACCAGTGGGAGTAACAGCAACAGCAACCACAAGCCCGGTGGTGGGGGTGGACCAGGACGAACACCTCTTACCAGCCAGAACCACAGCACTGTCTCGCCTCGACCCACGCTGAACGCTCCGCCCATTCCCCACAGCAACCACCCGAGCAAAGCGATCCTCAGTGAAAATGGTGTCGCCGCCGGCAGCAGTTCTAGTGGTGGTAATAACAACCATGCCTCGGCGGCCGACTTCACCAGCAGTCGCTACAGTTGGAGTAGCTCGAATCCTGGTGTGGCGCGCACCGGCCCTCCCCCGCCTCCACCCTCCTCCGGTGCCGTCGGTCCTCCTCCAGGCTCGGCTTCGTCGTCCACCACTACTCTGGGCTCTTCCAGCCACCAGACGAGCCCCGCAGCGCACCCCACGCCCTTCTCCGTCGCGTCACAGCCGTTTGTCCCGCACCAGAACCGTGTGAAGGCGAACCAATGCTCGACGGCGGCACTGCGCAACGGGTTGAGCACGACGGGGCAACCGCTCCAGGACTCCGGGAGTGGCATTCCCCGGTACCACGCTGCGGGGAAGTGGAGCGGCGGTGCCGTGGGCTCCTTCACAGAGTACCTTCCTCCGCCCGGACTGCCGGGGTCCTCCTCGCCGATGCACCGGATCCCACCCTTCCATACCGCAGGGATGAACAGCGGACTCACCTTCTCAACGCAGACCCCCAGTGAGCCCAGTGCGGTGGGCTATCCCTTGCCTCCCACCAGTGGCAGTGGCGCGTTTCACACCGGGATAAGCCATTCGAACACTGCTTCGGCGTTGCTCTTGGATGATGACATGACAAACTTGGAACTGGGCGACGGAGCGAACATGTTTGATTAAAAACTCCTTCGATCACTAAAAGTAAAAAAAAGGGAAACCAATGCAAAAAGTGTGCAGAATAAGGGACTTTTTTTTTTTTTGGGCGGGAGGATAAGTAGAAGTGAGGGATGCTCAATAGCTCACAGAGAGAACGGGAATGACAGAGGTTCAAACCTGATTAATAATCGGAAAAGTAAAAATGTAAAACAGCTAAAATATCTATTGGTATGGTGTGCAGATGTGCTTTAACTGAAGCCAGACCAATAGGGTGTGGTATCTGAGAAATTCAATAAATAAGCCATTGATGACGTTTGTTCCTTTTTCTTTTTTATATGACTGAAAGTTCGTTTTATATATAGAAAAAACCCTTTTTGTGACGTTGGTTCATTCCAAAGACGAAAAAATTTCACAACAGCAAACAAACAAGTCCACAGAATAGGAAAACAATCACTTTAAACACTAATCCATTTCTTATATACATATATACATATTTTAAAAAACAATGCAGTCGCTGCACTGTGAGCCGAGTATCGGTGAACCTGTTTGAAGGGAAAAAAATATCTATATCTCTCTATATTAGGAAATGCGGCTTTACATCGGCCATTATGCGATGCGCTTTTTTTTCTGTCTCTCTCACGTTTCATCTCTCCTTAACACAAACGAAGACAAGGAGAGAGAGAGGGACAGCTCTGGCTCACGATCATTACGGATGTAAGTGACGCGTGGTGTTCCGAACCTATGGAGTGGGAGACGATAGCATTTATATCATTACTACAACTATGATTTTTTTATTATTTTATTATGTTTATCCTTCTCCGAATCGGTTCCACCTTAATTTTTCTCTCTGTATTGGTTTGTGTGTGTATGTATTTTCCTCCCTTTCGCTTTTTTTTTGTTCTGACATGCACATACTGCGTAGGAGACTCTAGTAGTGTGTAGCCGGGGGATGTTGGACGTGAAGGATGTCAGTCGCTGAGATAACTCGTCACTGTGACCCCCCCCCCCTTGTCCTTGATAAGATCAATCGATCTTATCTCGCTCTTCTTTCTCTTATTCTTCCTTTCCTATTTTTTTTAAAATGATTCTCAATTATTATTATTGTTATTATTGTTATTCTCTTTGTTGGCGTTTTCTACTCTTCAGAGGCCCGATGCGGCAAAGCGAAGGGAAGAAGAAACCAGAAGTAGAATAAAGTAATATAATTTAGGATGATTTATTAATTCACTATTTTACTTATGATGTTTATGTTTTAATATATTTGAGGCTCTTTATTATTAGTGTTATTATTATTATTAAATCCCCCCATTTTCGGGATTGTTTTTGGACTTCTCTGGTTTTTACTTTCTATTTTCTGTTCACAGATCGTATTATGAAGCGGAGGAAGAAAAAGCGTCTAACAACCACACAACAGAATCTGATAGCGAAGCGAATAATAGTAATTTCTAGCTCTTCTAGAAACTGGAAGAACTAAGAGTAATCACAACAACATATTTGTAGAAACCAAGAATGCGTTCGTATTCAGCTCTTTCCCTCTTTCTCTTTGGCGTGCGGCTGAGACATGGACAGGGTTTCTTTAAACGCTACTTTTTCTCCTTCCCTTCTTTCCTTTTGTTGACTTGTGCTTCCCTTCCATTTTTTTTTTTTTGCCACTTTTAGTAACATGAAAATCAAAAGTTGAAGTCAACGTGCTCTACAATCGAGTATATATCCATCATTTGTTATTGCGATCGATTCACAAAGTCTCTCGTTCTTTGTTGGTTTCCGCACGATCTATTCTATTTTTGGAGCCCCGGTGAGGCGTCCTCCTCGCTGTGTGTGCGCGTGCGTGTGTGATGATGTCTCGTTCACCATTTGACGACCCGCCGTCCTCTCCATCGACTTCTTCCGCCGTTCGACGTCGCGGACTGGCCCTCGAAAACCCGTTTCTGGATCCCGCAGACGAGCCACGACCTCGCAGCAACACAGCAGTGCCGCGACCGCAACACGAGGGGAGCGGCGCCGGGCTGCCCTCCCCCCACCGCACAGGGGCACACTCCGACGAGACGCGTCTGCCTCTTTCATGCCTTGGCCATCGGCCGGCAAGTGGAGCCCGAGCGGAGCTGTGGGAGCTGCAACAACGCCGAATGTTGGCATCAAAGGGTGCGCTGTCTCGAGTCTCCCCGCCAATGAGTCCAACGCGACAAGGGGCGGGAGGAGTGGGTGGACCGGGAGGACGTCGTGGGGCGTCTGCCACGCCAAGCGAGACATCTGCTCTCCCCACAGCAAGCGACACGAGACGGAAGGGGGCGGTGGGGGGACCTCCTACCCTGTCGACTTCTGCGGCACACCTGCTGCACACGGGAGCGCCGCGCTGCGCTTCACCTCCACGGCTGGGGAGGTGCGGGCCAACGACAACCACACCTGTTTCGCATTCGGGAGTGACGGCCCCATTGAGTGGGCCATCACCGATGACGACGACAACGACAGCGCGCGCTCCACCGAACTCCACCCTGACGACACCCCCCTCTATGGCTGACAAATATGAACCCGAACGTGCGTCCCCCCGTCCGTCTGTCGCGTGGTCGTACGAGGAAGGAGCGCAGCAGTACCCTCACACCGCCAACATCGTGATGGGGGTGTGGCTTCCTCTTGGTCTCTTCACACTGTCACCACGTTCGAGTTCCACTCATCGAAAAGAGGCGAAAGGGGGCCGTCGTCGTCCTGCTTCTCCTCTTCAAAGAGGGGAAGCAGAAGGAGCTGTAAGCCCCGAGAGAGCCGGGAACCGGACGCCGAACGAAGAGCCGCATCGTGATGTGGAGAGGGAGGATGTCCTCGCGCCGTACAAGAGCTGGAGAAGTCGACACCACCACAAGGAGGACCTTGAGGGGCATTCTGATGGGAGGCTCTTCTCGCCACCGCTGTCCGCCCGAGGTCCCCCGCACTCTTCCACAGCAGTCTCCAGAAGCGCTTTATCCCGCTCACTAAATAGCACCACGAACATGCAGCGCCACGAGTGCAGTCGAGTGAGCACACACTCCGTGAGCCCAACGGTAGTCTCTGGAAGTCGGGTGGAGGAGGACGCGCTTCGACGACGACAACGTCAAGAGCAACAAGCTCGGGTGCAAAGACGAGAGGCCAGAGCGGCTGCGGAAACGAAGCTGGCGCGCCACATGACGGAGTGGCTGCATGAATATGTGTTTCCTTCCTCCTCCACCCCTTCAGCGAGTGGCTCGCCGAAGTCTGCTGTCCCTGGCTGGATGGTGGCGGAGGTGACGACTCGACATCGATTCCTCGATGCCCTTTGGGTGCTCGTCTACCACACCGTGGTGTACTGCGCTGCGCTGCGGAGTCGAACGGAGGCTGACGCGCTCGCTGTGGAGGAGGGAAGTGGTGCCACTCCTGGTGCCTGGGAGCCCGTTCGACTCCACTATAGCAAAGGGTTTCGACGTGGAACAGTCGCTTCCTCCGCTGTTCAGGACGGGGTTCGAAATGCGGACGACCCGTACGAACAGGGAGATGACGTCTCATCAGAGGAGGACCTCTCCTCCGATACGGATGGACAGCCGCACCGTTCTCCTTCTCCACAATGCCACCTCTCCTTGACTCCTTTGTCGGCTCTAGAATGGCGACACTTGCGCCAAACCCTAGCGGGGACACTGCGTTACCCCCGTGCAGAGGTGTACACCCAGACATTGACACACTCAAGCCCTACCGAACTGGTGTTGGTGTTGCTGTGGTGCACGCAACAATACGGCCTGATCGCCTTAGCCGAGCATGTCGTGATCTCCTCGACGTACCCCTTCTTACTAGCCACGCACACCTCCCACGCTGTCCTGGAGGACAACTCGCGGAGTCGGGGTTGCATCCACACCAGAGACCTCCCTGACCCTGATGAGCAGGTGGAGGAGGACCCCACAGCAGGTGCGATGTTACTGCTTCAACATTTCCCCAAAGCTGCGGCGTGGCCTCCACTGGAGTTCAACGAAAAGGCCGTATGGACGTATCGACTGGATCAGCTCCAGCGGGTGGGCGGCTTCGCCTTCTTTCCTGATGAGGGCAATGGACCCATTTCAATGCTCTCTGGCGAGACCACTCCCTTCCGCACGCCACAAGGCACCACTGCTTCCGCTGAGCCGTTGCACAAGAACAACAACAGCAGCGTCGATTCGGAGGGTGCGAGTAGCGTTGTCAGCCACCTTCCGACCCCTGCCGAGCACAATACGCATGCCCTACAAGACGTTCTTCGTTTTTCGGCTCGTGAAAATGGACAAGAGGAGAAGTGTCTCTCGCTCGTTGCCACGTGCAGAGGAGGCCCTCTACAAGCCGGCGCTGCTGCCCCTCTCTCCTCTCGAGGAAGCTCCAGTCCTCTCAGCAACAGCGTTCATGTCGAGGTGGTGCAGGAGAACGTGCCGCCCTCCGCAGAGCTAACGGGCTTCAAGACATCCACCCGGTTCTCTTCCATGACAATGCTAACACGACGTGTACTGGGGCTGCGGCGGCTGCTGGACAAGGCGTTGAACCGCGTGGAGTTCGCGTTGCTGGAGCGAGCGACCTGGCTGCACCACCTCTGTGCGCAGTCCTTTTGTCGTCCATCCCACACGAAGCACTGGAAGAGAACGGAGGACCAGATGGTTCCAGGTGGTTCCTTCCCACAAGAGGAGAGGCTTCGACACGCCACGAGCCCAGCGAATGCCCCTCCACGAGCTGCGGGCCTCTCCTCGAGCTTAACGCCTACGCAGCCGCTGCACCTTCTTTTGTGTGCCAAGAAGGCTCAAGCCAGCAGCGGGGAGGGGCGGGCTGGAAAGCGAACGTCTACCAGCGGGAGACCACCGACTTCAGACACCACCGCTGAGGCGTATGATTTACTGCTGGAAGGCTTGCAGCACATCGAGCGCCTGCCCCAGCGCGTGGCGCTGCGGTGTAAGGACCTCCGCGCGCTTGGCGCTGCTGTGCGGCGATGGGTGGATGTGAGTGCTGCGGAGCGCTGCTCTCCCGCCCGTGGCCACACGCCGTCACGGCAGCGAACAGAGGAGCAAGAGGTTTCCTGCGCTGCTTTTTTACAGGAGTCGCCGTGCTTCACGCGGTGGGCCATGCCCCCGCTGCGGTGCTGTCCGGTGGTGGAGGCCGGCGGTGCGGGGAGGCGATCATCGCGGTGCTCGACAACGTCGGAGCGCGTCGCGCTGTCGATTCGCGAGGACCGACCCGCGGTGGTGTCGCCTCCGCCCTCCGCTGCAGCGGCTTCCCCGTGGCGGGCGGACTCGAATGCGAACCCTCCGGACGAGCCGTCGTCGCGACGCCTCGCTGCGCTGCGGTCGCACTTCCGTGCGCTGCGCTGCAGCGAGGCGTGGCGGGAGGTCTGGCGACAGGGACGCCGAGAGGCGCTCGTGGGCGGTGGTGGTGATGGCGCTCGTGGTGTTGGACACACGGCGAGGAACGCCGAGACGACGAGGGGTGCGGATCGGGCGGTGTGTAAGAACATGATGGAGCACTATTCGCTGCATGCTGCCCTCACCGCGGAGCTTATGGCATACTATCAACAGAGGACGAAGGCGATGGAGCCCGTCGTGGAGCGTGAGGAGGGAGGTAGACCTCCTCGGGAGCCATTCGGGTCTGCCGCCTGCCGACGTGGGGGTCGCCAGAGGTCGTCTCAACCACCCCCCCGCCCCTCGCCGTACATGGCGCCACTGTTTTCGAAGGCGACCAGCACTGCCGCCCGCCGGCCGAAGCCTCTGCCCGAGTGGGACGCCAACTCGCGTCGCAGCGACGATCCGGCGTTGCCCCTTTCACCAAGCAGCGAAGTCTGTCGCCGGCAACCGCATTTCCTTTGCGAGGCGATGCGGCTGCTGCCCCTCGTGTTCGGGGAGGCGGCGGCCCGCCAGGTGTGGGAGAGGGAGAAGAAGGGGAGCCCGAGCCCGACAAGGACGCCGGCGGTGCTTCTGTACGAGTCGGGCCCGCTACCGCATCTTCAGGCAGGAGAAACGACATCGGCACGCCGCGAGGCGCGTCGGCTGCTGCGTTGTTTCCCTCCAGACGCGTCGCTCGCGGCGTGGTTCCCGTGCGATGCCGCCGCCACGGGACAAGGTCAGAGGGACGAGGCGACTCCTTTCTCGTGGCGCCAGCTCACTCCCCTGTATGGACTGCACGCGGCGAACACACGAGGGAGCGGTGGAGGAGCGTGAAGTTGTTGCTCTCTCTCTCTCTCCCCTCCCTTCCCTCCTTCCTCGACCTTTTTTAATTGAGAATCCAGAATCAAGAAGGAGTAGAAAAAATAGATCAAGAAGAAAAAAATATATATATGAATGGATGTGCCTTTGCTGCTGTTGGGAGGAGACGATTCGTCGAAACGTCTCTACAGAAGAAGTGGTTACCTCTTTTGCTATTCCGCCTGTTTTTTTTGTACTTTTTTTTTGGTCTACTGTAGTAGAGTGAGTGTTGAAATCAAAACACACTCGCTTTATTCATTTTTTGTTGTTCTTTTTGGTGTTTCTAAGTGCTATCCGTATACATTTCTGTTTTTTCTTGTTAAAGAATAAGAATAAGAGACACATCTGGTTTTTAGTAGTTCTTTTATATATATATATATAATATATTTTTTTTTTGTATTTATTCCTCCAAACACACACACACACACACACACACACAAACACATACCAGCGCTCATTCATAGTTAGATTTGACGTTTGGGTCATAAATTGTTCGCATCGTTGATCACTTCTCTTTAACTTTCAAGAGTATTTTAAGTCAGACGGTTCCCCCCTTTAGCGACCTGTCCACACATCAAGTGCCGAGAGCCCTACCGTTTCATACAAGTAACCGCGTGCCTTACCGCATTCGCTGCTTCAGTTGGGTTCTTTTGACGTTTGGGTTTTAGTGTTTAGGTAATTCCAAGTAAGGCTGTTGCATTCGAGCATTCTTCTTGACGCTGTGCTTTCGTGGGTTTGTCTGCATTGAAACACCGAAAGAGAAGAAAGTAGGACCGTTCGATCCTTCGTTAGTTGTTTCTTCTACGCAGTTTCACACCAACACAACACCGAGACTTTTACTTTTATTGCCTTCATCGTTTTGTGCTTAGGTTGGAAGCTCTAGAAATTGAAGGATCCGTTGGCGTTATTACATATTGACTGACATTCCGCACACTCTTTTGCTGTACTGACGTTCTGCCAAGACGCGTTGCTTTACCGACGATTACGGTTTTGGGACAGAAGTTTTGGATTTCTCGACACTCTCTATTCCCCGACACAACAACATATCTTTTTCATAAGGGACAGAAGGAGAGAAGCCAGTAACATACGAACGTTCGTCAAGAAGAGTCCGAAACCAATCTCTATTCCTACTAGACAAAGTTTCGACAGAGAAAAAAAAAAAAAACAAAATTAAACAAACAAACAAAGACATAATCCATTTTCTTTTAATCCTCAATAATTTTATTGAATAAACGCCATGCAGACGGAACGTGTGGCGGATCTGAGTGTGGCGTGCAGCACCACCGTGCGGTACCTGTACGCGGCGGTGAGCGCCAACAACTTGCAGGCCACACTGACCTCGCTCGAGGATATTGCTCGCCGCAGTGTGGCAATGCACCGCTATGTTCTTCGTTGGGCCTTCTGCACTCTCGCGGGTCTTCTTCGCACTCCTCTCGTCACGGGCGTCACCACATCCGGCCCGCACACGAGCAAGGTGTCACTCCTCACTCAACTGAACACGACGAATAACAATACCCACACGGGCCCGCAGCGGTATGAGACGGTGCTCAACTTGACGAAGACGCTTCTTCAGCGCACACTCGATCGCCCCAACGCCCTCACTTTGGCCGCGGCAGCACTGGACTTCCTGCCCTCCACAGCCCTTCACTCCCCCGCCCACAGCTCGCCGGCACAGCAGAGCACCCAGAGCTTCGGCTCCCCTGTGGCGTCCAACATTGGCGCCGGCATCGTGCACATCGAGGGCGTCAAGAACTTGCTAAACCATGTGCTGGAGCTCCCCCCGCTGCAGCTCTTCACGCTTCTCGCGGGTCTCTTCATGGGCAGTGCGGTGGCGGAAGTCCGGGAGATCGCCTCAACGTTGCTCGCAGAGTTCAATCTCCTTCCACTGGCACCACTGGAGGAAAAGGAAGAGTCGATACTGCGCTCCATCTCGCTGGTGCTCCGACCCACCCCGAGCACCACCCTGATGCCCCGGCTGGTCGAGCAACTCAAAACGCTGCTCCACAGCTCTTCCTCTAAACCGAAAGGAGTGCAGCAGCTGCCCCCCCTAAAGAGGCGCCTGCTGCCCGGAGACACGATCTCCGCGCCGTCGACGTCGTCGTTCCCGCCGACAAAGGTGAGCGTGGCGCAGATTTTGCGTGAGGTGGGCACGGGATGTGTCACCACCACAGCGGACTCGAAGGACTTGATCGGCTTGCTGGGGAGGGAGTTTACGGAGGTGGACGTGGCGGAGGTGCTGGGCTTCTTCGCCTCCCCTTCCACGACGGTGAACGATTCCAGTGCGTATCGTGTGCTCACTACCATCTTCTCCTCACACGGTGGCGGCGCTTCGTCCCGGAGTATGAGCGGGAGCAGCACTGTGGTGAACGGGAGACCGCTTCTGGATGCGATGCACCCCAGTGGGAAGAAGTACCGCTGGGACGAGATCATTCGGCTCCTTGATGTGCCGAGCGAGGACGGCTTTGAGGGAAAGACCATCACGGTCATCTTTGACGCCTACCACAGTTTCAATGGTGACGAGTACCCACCCCTGTCGCTCTTTCTCGGTCGATGGAAGAACACGAAGCGGCAGCGCAGCGCACTGACGTACCTTCTCCAGAATCCGGACAAGTGCAATGCGAAGGACTTGCAGCGGGATGTCCCGGAGAAGATTCTGCAAGCGGTGCGGGACGATGCCGCGGAGCAGAAGCTGCAGGCCGCATCGCTGCCGGTGGTGGGATCACCGCTGAACAGCTCCACCTCCGGCGTGGTGGGCTCGCCGGCTCCCTCGGCCACCACCATCCCACCAGCGAACCGCTCTGGTGTAGCCATGGCGGCCCCACTGAACCCGCTGGCCGCCCTCGACATTTGGTCGTCGTCGCTCTTCGTTGACGCCGTGATTCACGTTGCCAGCCGAGAGTCTCGCTTTGAAGAAGAGGTCCTGCAGCCCGCGATGATGACCCTCCCGCTGCTTTTTCTGTATCTGCTACTCGGCAACCCCCAGCTGAAGAACTCCCTCAAGAGTTTCGTCGTGTTGAAGCGCATTCTTGCGCACCATCGGCCGCCACTAGAGCGACTTAGCACGTTTGTTTTACCACACGCGGAGAAGCACCAGAACCTCGACGCCCTCATCAACCTCTTCTCTGAGCTGACCATGGCACAGCCCTCCTCAACGATTGAGGTGCTCGATATACTGCTCAAGGTGCAGCCGGTGAAGCGGGTGCTGCAGACCAGCAGCAGCCCACGTTTGGTCGTGGCGCTGGCGATGTGCATGGGGGAAGCCGCGCCAGCACGTGAAAATGGGGAAAACTGGCTGCAACAAGCGCTGGACGGGAAGCTGCACTTTTGTACGAGTTCCACAGAGAACCGCTTTGCCGTAGCGATGTACATTGTGGAGATTGCTGAGATGCTGCTCGCGAAGAACCGCTTTAAGGACAGCGCGACGAGTGCGCTCAACGCGTTTCTGGGAACGCCGCTGAAGGATATGCTACCGAATGTGGCCGAGTGTGCCCGCGCGTTGCTCGCGTCGAATGACTCCCTCTTCTCCGCCGATGTGGAGGAGGAAGCGCTGGCTGTTTTTAAGGAGATGTACCGTGTGGGCCACACGAACGAGGCGCTGCAGACTATTCAAGAGCTTCGCGCCAGCACGTCCCCTCGCTCCAAGGATGTGTACACGTGTTTTCTGCACATTCTCTTTGAGGAGAGCTCCGCCCTGTCCTGCTATCCGCCAAAAGAGCTCTCCCTGTTTGGGACCCTCTTCGGCCGCCTCCTCGCCGCTGATTTACTTCTCTCGAGTCATCAGCAGCGGGCGTGGAGTCTGCTACTGCCAGCGATTATGAAACCGATGAACAACGCCACGGGGGAGTTCGGCGTGCTGGCACTGAAGCAACTGAAGCCGCGGCTGGCGGAGTGGCCGCAGCACTGCCGCGCTCTGCGTCACGTCAAGGACCTTGACTTTAAGGTACCAGGGGTGATGGCGGCCATTTACCGTGGTATTCGCGAGGACAGCAGTAATACCAACAACGAGGCGGCAAAGCACAACACCCACTCCACCCCTAGCAATTCGACCACTAACACCACCGTTAAGAAACCAACGTTTGTGGATCCTGCCATCGTCTCCCTAGCGACGTCGACGAGTGCGAACAACCAGCATCGTTCCGAAACTTCGGAGATGGCGCAGCTGCACACCCTCAACATCAAGAGTCTGCTCGCCGACGGGAACATCACCTCGCCTCCCCCTGTAATTCAAGATCAAATCAACTTTTTGTTGGGCAACACAGATGTAAAGAATTTAGGCCGCAACGCGGAAGATTTGGCCTCTCAGCTGCGCCCCGAGTACTACGAGTACTTTGCCCACTACTTAGTCGTTAAGCGTGCCGCTCTCGAGCCGAATAACCACGGCTTGTACATTGAGCTCGTGACCAAGCTCGGTGCCAAGGATCTGGACAGGGCCATCCGGACTGCCACCGTTTCCGCAGTGAAGCGTTTGCTCAAGTCGAACAAGATCAAGACTTCCACGTCAGATGAGTGGACCCTACTCGGAAACCTGGGCTTGTGGCTGGGCAGCATTACCCTCCGCAAGAACATTCCGCTGCTCCACAACGATCTCAGCTTCGAGGACCTCTTAGCCGAAGGCATTCGTGAGCAGTGCCTTGCTGCTGTGACGACCTTCATGTCCAAGGTGCTCGAGAGCTGTGCCCGCTCCAGTTTCTTTGCGCCGCCGAACCCGTGGACGATGTATCAGGTGTGCCTCTTCTATCAAGTCGCCAAGTTTCCTCACATCAAGCAGCGCATGCGTCTGGAGTTTGAAATCTTCCTGACAAAGTTAGAGCTGAACTTGAATGACATCAAGAACTTTGCTGAGGAGTTTCATATGAATCGAAGCAGTATGCGCTGTCCCCCTCCACTGCTGGAGGCGTATCAGAACACGGATCGCACGCAGCATATGGACTTTAATGCTGAGGAGGAGTCTGGCAGCGCGTCGCCTCGGCCGTCGTCACTGAGCCCCGAATTAGGCGGTCAGCGGGCGGGTGGGAGTACGTTGCAGCCCGACGCGGAACCGTTTCAACCCAGGGACTATGGGGGCCGAGGCCCGTCGATGGGTGGTAGTCCGTCCGCAGGGCCGATGGGTGCTGCCCTCTCTCCCACCCCGCAAGACGGCCATCGGCATGAAAGACCTCCGATTGAGCTCACGCAGAGCCGCATCCAAGTACCGAAGGAACTGGAAGACATGGGCAAGGATCTACAGCGAAAGGTATACGACATCCTCAAACAGATGCTCAACGACTGCAACGAACAGCTCGGGACTGTGGCCAAGCGTGCGGCACGGTGCACGCTGCAGCTCATCATTAAGGAGTGGAATCAGTTGCGGTGCCCACCCATGAATGAGATGCCGCTGAGCGCGTCCTTCTTTATGGCGCGTTCCTTGGCGTCTAACGACTGCTACATCTCAGTGAAGAAGCAGCTGGGTGACTTTATCCGCTTCAAGGTGCTTCAGAACATCTTCCGCTTTCGTGGACTTCCTGTTGATGGCGTGGAAGGAGGACCCAATCCCTCCGCTGCCGCACTGGATGAGCAGGTGGCGAACGAGAAGCTCCGCATTCAGCGCCTCGCTGAGCCCTTCTTCCGCGATTGCGAGAATCTCTGCCTTCGGGTGCTGGAGTACGACGCAGGGAAGCGTGCGGTGGCGATGCTGCACCAACTCATCGAGACAGAGCTCCCGTCGTTCGCCATGCGCTCGCAGTCCAGTGCCCTCACGCAGGCGCTCCCCATTGTGAGTCAGTCCTTCCGAGACTTTATTTACTGCTTCCCTGCAGCCAACGCGTTTATGCAGACGCTCCGCACCATCGAGGACGCCGTGAACCGCCCGATCGCCCCACCCACCCTTGCGGAGGCTGGCGCCGCGGCACCCGCAGCGACGCTCGAGGGCCCGATCGCAGTGAAGTCAGAGGCGGAACTCGACGCCATCTTCGCCTCGGAGAAGCGCCAGCTGGAGGAAATGATCACTCCCGAGTCAGCCGTGTACATTGTGGGGCCGATGCTGCAGCGCCTCTTCTTTGCCACCCGTGTGGAAGAGGAGCGCCGCAAGGAGCGACTCAAGGCCGCCGAAGCCGCGATGCCTCCCGTTGCGGTTGCCCCTGCAGCCGGTGCGTTGGTGGCCCCGACCGCCGCCCTTGCCGTCCCTCCCGCCCCCACTGGCCCTGTCCCCATCGCTGCTGCGGTGGGGGGCGTAGCGGGTGCCGTGGCACAGCAGCAACAGGCTGCGGCGGCGGCAGCAGCGGCAGCGGCAATTTTAGCCGACTCCCCCGAGATGGAGGCCCGACGGGCGAAGCTGTGGCGGCTGTACCTTGATATTTTAGCGGTGTGCCTGCAGCAGAACGAGTCTGCGGTACGGGATGAGGCGTCCTCTGTGTTTCTGCAACAGGATGGCCGCTACGCCCATCACAGCCTGGTGGTGGAGCTACTCCGCCTCAAATTATTTCATTTTCACCTGGTGGATAGCGATCTGGAGATTCTCTCCACCAAGCGGAACATGCGGTCGGCGGTGAGCGAGTTCATCTCCAAGGCGATCATGACGGACCGTGTGCTCACGCGCTCACACCTCCGTCGAACCCTGCAGGCGATGCAGATCGCCGCGCGTGAGGTGGCTGCGCTTTCACCGTCTCCACCCGCCGCTGCAGCGAGCGGAGCGGTGGGCGGCCAAATGATTCTTCCGCTCGCCAACAAGCCCCTTTCGCAGGCAGTGCAGAAGGAAATCAAGCGACTGATTATTCCCATTGAAATTGCGGTAAAGTCGGAGGAGCGCTATCTCGCCATTGCACAGGAGTTCGATGAGTGGATTGTCGCGAAGGCGAACTCGAAGCTGCATCCCCGTTCCACCAGCTCTGGCGGCAACTCTTCGCAGTGGTATCACGTCTTTGTTCAGAATCTTCAGCACAAGGGCTACTTAGAGTGCGACTGCCTCATCGAATTTTTAAATTGCCTCATTTGCTTGTGCGTGGAGGACCACGCGACTCGGCTGCTGGAGCTGGAGCGGCAGTCGAACACCCCGCCGGCGAAGCCGGATCCGTGGTGCCCCCCCCTTCCCCGCAGCCCGTATGACGCCTCCGTGTTCAACAAGTGCGACTACTTCGTGGATTTGTTTCAAGTCCTCCTGCGCTGTGTCTTTATTCGCTCCGAGGAGTCGGTCGAGCAGCGCGCGGATGTGACGCTGCTCCGTCGTGCGTTGGAAGTCTTCACGCACGTGCTGCCCAAACACCACTACGCGGCATCGCATTTTGACGACTGGTCCGCACCGGTGCACCGAAGTCCGCCGCCTGCGGACACGGGATACATCCCGATGTTCTATCAGCAGCCCTACGTGCGCATCTTCTCGAACATGCTGCTGAGCATTCAGAGCTACAAGTCTGACCCGATTCTCACGATGACCTTCCTGAGCGCCTTACGGTACCTCACTCCTTCGGTCGTCCCTGGGTTTGCGTTTGGGTGGCTCGAGCTGGTGTCGCACCGTCTGCTGCTGGCTCGCACGCTGAAGGAGTTCGACGCTCCAGTGTGGGACAGCTACGCCATCCTTCTCGTAGAGGCCTTGCGCTTTATTAATGAAGTGTTCAACACGAAACGCAGCGCGGCGCTGATTCCAACGGGGCTCGTTTTTTTCAAGGCATTCGTGAAACTGATTGTGGTGCTCCACCACGACTTCCCGCAGTTCCTTGTCGCTAAAAACTATCTACTGTACAGCGTCACCCCTGCAGAGTACCTCCAGCTCCTCAACCTGTACAATGTGCGGTGGCTGCCATTGCCCGCACCTTCTGCTGAACCACCGGCGGCGGCCGAGAAGGACGACAAGACGAACAGCAGCAAGGCGACGACGAGCTCAGCGCGCGTCCCACCGCCGATCCCTGTGCTGCCCATCGTGAAGGTGGGTCAAGAGTTGGAGAGTTCCAGCTTCGGCTTTGGGGGTTGCCCGCAGCTGCTGGAGGCGCTCACCAAGGCCCTCGTCGCGAAGGACAGCAGCGCCATGACTCCTGCGCTGATGCAGCAGGTGGTGGACCGCATTGCGTCGAGCACCACGATGAGACTCCTTCACCCACTCGTCCTGCATGTCTACTTCACGGTGCACGGCATCTCCTGTCCCCTGGTCTTCCAGCGGCATCACTATGCGGGCACCGTGGCGTCGCTCTTCCCTAGCTCCCCCAGTGGACCGCACGGGAGCAGCAACAGCAACAACATGACTGGCACCGCGTCTGAGAGCAGCCACAAGGCAGAGAGCAGCAGCGTCGAGGAGGGGGTGCGGGCGGAGCTCAAGGCCCTCTCCGCAGCAATGCCACCCGCGATGCCGGCGGAGGCACTGCGTGGGTCGCCTGCGATGGTCTTCTTTCGTTATGTCTGCGACCGCCTGGAGTTTCGGCATCGGTACTTTTTCCTTCATGCCTGTGCGCACCACCTGCGGGTGAGCGGCTCCAGCGAGTGTGTCTTCTTCCACGAAGTCCTACGCCATCTCTTCACTACCCCGCCCACCGTGGCGGCGGCGGTGGCGCTCATCAGCAAGTCCGAGTCCGGCACCGCCACGCCATCGCGTGAGAAGACAGCGAGCAGCAGCACCAACAGCGGGGCCAACTCCCCTCGCGGGGGAGAGAGCAGTACGGCCACGGCGCCGCACCGCAGCGGTAATCCACTGGCCGTGACGGCGGCAGCGGCGGTGCGACAGCAGACGGCGGTGCAGGAGCAAATTGTGCGAGTGGTGTTGGAGCGCTGCTTGACCTACCGCCCCCGACCCTTCAGCCTGACCCACATGCTGGAAACGTTGATTCAGCATCCTGAATTCAAGGAAGAGGAGTTCTCCAAGGGGTTCCAGCTCATTTTGCCTCGTTTACCGCAGCAAAAGGCTTAACAATAAATAAATAGAAACAAAGTAATAGGAATAAAAGAAGAAGAAGAATAAGCAACAAACTTAAAGCATCGAGGGGGAGAACACAAACACCAACAAACAATAACAACAAACAAATAAACGAACGAGAGTTCAACTTTTTGCTGCTGTTTTCTTCACGCCCTTCTCTTTCTTTATACCGTCCCGTTTTTTTCTTTTGCTTTTGATATTATTTTGTCGTAGCCGAACAGGCGGGAAAGCAATGAGAATAACATCTGAGTTTGAATCATTTTTTGTTTCCTTTTCTTCTCTAAAGGCTAATTTTCATTTATTCTTTTTATTATTATTATTATTTTTATTTTTTGGTTTTGGATCAATTTTAAACGATGATGATCCATTGTTTATTTTTATTTTTCGGAACTACTACCTACATGTCTTCTTAGGAATATTAGAAATTACCGTTTTAAAATGCTTCGTTTGCGTTTCCGGAATATGTTAAAAGAACACAATAAGAAATACAAAATAAGATGAGAGAGCCCAGAAAGAACCAAAATAATAACAGCACAAAAAGAAAAAAAAAGAAGGGGAAAAAACAACACCGGAGGCGTATCTTCATGCCGTCCCTTCTTGAGTGCCCTGATTTATGGCGGCTTAATGAAGTGAGTGGCTGGGAGAAGTGGACCCTGATATGCCTTTCTCTACTGCTCATTCCTTTTCGTGCTTCACCTTAAAAAATTAAATAATAAGAAATATTTATTGAACTCCACCACCTTAACGAGTACTACTACGAATGCTAACACCATTTTTATTACAATATCTTTAAAAAAAGAAAGAATGGATTGGAAGACTGCTGTAATATTATCGTGATGACTTCGATGCTGCGCCGAAACTTTTTGTTGTTGACCCCCCCTCCCCCATCTTCTCCTTCTCTCTGTTTTTTATTACCACTATTTGGATGTGGGCCATAAGTTAGTTAAGAATATCTTTGGGATATCTCAATATCTCAATATCTCTTTTAAGCTAAAGAATCGATCGAGACACCAGATAACGCTGCATCATTTCTGTCAAGAAATCCGTTAAACAAGGTCGTCACAACCATATCGCCTACCACAACCGATTCGCGAAGCGACACGGTGATTGTGGAGTTCCAATGACGATACTGCAGCTCTTTACAGACAAGGCCAACCACCATGCCTTGCAGGTACTCTTAGCCGCTGGACATCTGGCCGTATCGGTGGAGGTCTCACTCTCGGGGGCCTTCACCAGCCCCTATCTCATCAACCGCTCTCTCTGCAGCAGCTCCCACTTCTACGGGACGAGTGAGATGCTGCGCCAGGTGCTGTGGGCGAAGGCCGGAGCCTCGGAGCAGAGGAGCACACCGCTGTTTAGCCTGGAGGAGGAGGCACTCCTCGACTTCGAGAGCAGCGAGCTGTCCTGCGCCGCCACTGCGCTGTACAAGGAGCGGCAGTTCACGCCTGCCTTCGCTGCCACGCTGGAGAAGTTGGAGGAGCGTCTGCTCTCCAAGGTGGATTCCGTGCTCCACAACGAGAGCGCTGCTTCCGCCTTCTGTGTTCGAGCCGCCCTGTTCGGCTCCCTCACTCCCGCGCTGTGTGCTGGCGGCCTGCTCGACGATCAGGACCGCCAGCGGTTTCCGTCTCTGGTGAAGTGGTATCAGCAGTTTCTCGCTCAGCACGAGGAGCTGATGGACAATGTGTTTGAGCTGCTGGCAGTGCAGGAAGTGGCGGACTTTATCCGTGTGCCGCGGAACTTTGAGATGTCTCCGGTAGAGCCGAAGTTCTACTCCACCACGCCCATCTACTACGTCAACGCGGCGCCGCACATTGGTCACGTGTACAGCACGCTCATTGTCGATGTGCTCGGTCGTTACCACCGTGTGAAGGGGGAGCGCACCTTTGTGACCACCGGAACGGATGAGCACGGCCAGAAGGTGGCGGAGGCTGCGCGTCAGAAGGGGATGGACACGTATCAATTCTGCACGAGCGTGGCGAACGAGTTCAAGACGTGCTTTGAGCAGATGAACCTGCAGACCGACATGTTCACCCGCACCACTAGCAAACACCACTACCAGGTGGTGCAGAGCATTTGGGAGAAGCTGGAAAAGAAGGGTGACATCTACCTTGGCAAGTACGAGGGCTGGTACAGTGTCAGCGATGAATCGTTTCTCACGGCTCAGAATGTGACGGATGGCGTGGACAAGGACGGGAAGCCGTGCAAGCTCTCCCTCGAGTCGGGCCATGTCGTGACGTGGGTGTCGGAGGAGAACTACTTCTTCAAACTCTCCGCCTTCCAGGATCGACTGCTTCGGTACTACAAGGAGAACCCAGACTGCATCGTCCCCGAGTTCCGTCGCCGTGATGTGATTCGCACCGTAGAGAAGGGCCTCAATGATCTTT
Organism: Vickermania spadyakhi; assembly: GCA_030849815.1. NCBI lineage: Eukaryota > Euglenozoa > Kinetoplastea > Trypanosomatida > Trypanosomatidae > Vickermania > Vickermania spadyakhi. Next base: position 49,843 of record JASAOA010001751.1, read on the forward strand.
CCATCTCTCGCAAGAAGGAGTCTGTGCTGAACTGGGCGATTCCTGTGCCGGGGAACGACGCCCACCGCATCTACGTCTGGCTCGATGCGCTGTTTAGCTACTTCTCCAACGTGTCCGTTGAGGAGAAACCAGATGGGGGCTATGAGGTGGTCGGTCACGAGAAGCGAGGCTTTTTCCCCGCCAACGTTCACGTCGTGGGCAAGGACATCCTCAAGTTTCACGCGATTTATTGGCCCGCCTTCTTAATGTCGGCGGAGCTGCCGCTGCCGAAGAAGCTCGTGGCGCACGGCTGGTGGACGAAGGACAAGAAGAAGATCAGCAAGTCGCTCGGCAACGCCTTTGACCCAGTGGAGAAGGCGGAGGAGTTCGGCACGGATGCGCTGCGGTACTTCCTTCTTCGGGAGTCCAACTTTGCGGATGATGGGGACTACAGCGATGCCAACATGATCGCTCGCCTCAACGCCGAGCTCGCCGACACGCTTGGGAATCTCGCCATGCGGGCGGTTTCTCCGAAGATTAACGTGGATCAGGTGTGGCCGGCTCCAGGGCCGTACCAGGAGGTGGACGAGAGTGTCATTCGAGACATTCGCGCTGTCGCCGGCACGGCGGATCACTATTACTGCCTCCCGGACATCCAGAAGGTGCTCATCTCCATCTTTGATGCTCTGCGCACTCTCAACGGCTATGTGACCGAGACCGCGCCGTGGAAACTGGTGAAGAGCGATCCGGCGCGCCTGCAGACGGTGCTGTATGTGGTGATGGAGGGCCTTCGGGTGTGCTGCACGTTGCTGCAGCCCGTGATACCAGAGAAGGCCGGAAAGATTCTGGATATGCTGGGCATTTCGACGGAGGGGCGACGTGGCGTGCGGAACTTTGAGTACGGTGTGATGAAGCCTGGTGCGGCGGTGCACAACTTACTGGAAGGCGAAGTGCTGTTCCAGAAGGTGGAAAAGAAGTAAACTGAACAAACTCCAACAAAAAAGAGAAAAAAAAGAGTGAGAGAGACAACAGAATGATCTTTATTATTATTATGTTGTTTATCTTGTTATTGTTATGATCACTAGAGCTCTTTTTTTTTTTTTCTATGGTGTCTAAGAAGTATGGTGTGTATATCCAGACGATCAAATCTAATATTTTTTCCCTCTTTAACATTTATCATTATTCTTTATTTCTGACAGAGGCTGTGTGGTGGTTTACTGCTAGTCCGTGCGGTAGCGGTAACGCCATTGCACCTGGATTTCATGCATAATATCGTCTAAGCGCGAAAGAAGAACGAGAAAGAGAGAGTGAAAGAGCGACACACTTTTACGCATGCTCTGAGCCGCCCTCCCTCTCTCTCATTTGTGTACTCAGCTTATCCTTCACGTGTCTTTTTTTTTTCTTTGAAAGTTTTACGACTCCACTCGTCCGCTCGAGTCCCATAATTTCTTTTTTTTGAGGTTCATTTTCATTTTGTTTCCTCGAAATCTGCCTTTGTGGTGGTGAACCGGAGCCAGAATTTAAGCGCTGCGTTGATGATTCTAAACTCCTTTTTCTTTTCTTACTCCTCATTTCCAAAAGAAAAAAACAACAACAACAACTACAACAAAAGAGGAAAGATACAAAAAGCGTGTGCAACCTACGAACATCTAGTCTATTTAGGATGTCGTGTACCCCTCCTTCACCGCTTATCCTTTTTAAGATCACTCCTGCGCGTGTGCGTGTGTGTGTTTGTCTTTTCGAAGAGTGACGCCGCACCAGACTCCGTTCGATCTCATTTTTAAAAATAAAAAAAACAATAATCCACCTTTGCTCATTAAGTGAATCGTAATATTTAAGGGCTAAGATTAGCAAAATAAATAAAAAAAATGAACTTGATCATATATATGGCAGCGACCCCGCCTGCCCTTCAGATGCGTTGGATGTAAGAATACAAATATTGTTTTTCGATGAGAACTCGTAGAGCTAGCGATTTTTCTCTTCTTTTTTTCTTCTTGTTTTTTTTTTTTTTTTCATGTGCCCACTTGCATTTCCTGCCTCTGTGTCTCACACAGTTCCCTTACTCAAGTACGTGAGGAACACACACACGGGCCTATACATAACCGCAGTAGTATTTAGACACCTCACGGGTCGTATCTTTCCTCTTTTAGTAGACACAGAGACGAAAAAGAGAAAAATAAGCAAACGAACAAACGAACCAATTCTTTGTAGCTCATCGCCTCCTCCACCGTTTTTCGGTCGATTGCTCTATTTATCACTCGGCTTTTACTTTTATTCTTTTAGTTATCCTTGATATAAACCTTTTTTTTCCGGTTATTTTCTGTTTCAGAAAATATTGAATTGTCGCTTAGAAGAGGAGACAAGTTCACAACGTGTCTCTCTTCTCTCTGTATTATTCTTGTTCGCTCTGTATTTTAGCATAAGTGAAGCAGAACCTCTACGAATGAGTAGTCCTGCACCTGCCGCTGTGGACGGCTCTCTTACGGCTTCCACCTCCAACCACCACCCCAGCAGCACCGCTGGAGCTGCGGCGAACACCAGCAGCAACGGCAATGCCCCTTCCCACCCTGCTCCGTCTAACCCCAGTAACCACCACCCGAGCGGGAGCACTCGGAGCGCCACCAAGACAGGCGGTCTGTCGGCAGCCAATAGTGCCGGCTCCAAAGCCAGCGATGGTCACCCCCTGCAACAGCTCCCCAACACAGCCACTGGTGCGGAGAACAACCGCAGTGGAGACAGAAATCATTCCAATAGTGGGGACCACGCGCCGGCAGCAACGGTGTCGTCACCCCCACCAGCGCAGCACAGCAACAACAACAGCAGCAGCAACCGTAAAGGTGCGCGAGGCCGAGGTGGGAGAAACAACCACCCCAATAACCACCACCACCACAACGCCAGTGAAAATCATCTAATGCACCACCACAACGCGAGCGGTGATTTCCCGCCCCCCCCTGCGTCGCTGGAGAGTAGTGTGGGGCTGCTGACTTCCTTCTCCCCGCCCTCCGCCCCGACCTCACCCGGCGGCACACACGGCCACCCTCCTCCACAGCCCCTCAGCAGCCACCACCCCGTGATGCCACCGGGGGCGATTCACTCCTACAACCCTCCTCTCGGTGGCGGCGGGCCGTCGATGGCGTACAGCACGTTACCCGCACCACCCCGCTCGGACTCCATTTCCAGCAGCACGGCGGCACTCCACAACACCGGCAATGGGGGAGGTAGCTATGGGCGGTCGACGTCGGTGCAGCAGCAGCAACCCCCACCGCCACCTCCGCCTGGTGGTCGTGGCGGTATGATGAATGGACCTCCTAATTATGGCAACAACCATAACAATAACAACAGCTATGGTGGTGCTGGCATTAACAACAACAACAACAACCGCGCGCCACCGTCCCGCGGGGGAGGTGTCCCGACGCAGATGCACCACCACCACAATCCGAATGGACGATTCAATGGTGCGGGAGGAGGTGGAGGGGGGTACGCCTCCCCTCCCCCCCAACTGCCTGGTCGTGGCGGTGGGGGGACGGCGGATTACAGCAACGCCCCCAGCAACAGCGACACGCCCATGCGGAGCAGCGGTGGCGCTGGTGGCGCCGGCGGCTTTCCCAGTAGTGGGAGTGAGCGTCTCTCCCAAGGTCCCCCACCCGGCGGACCGGCGGGCAACCACAACGCGGAAGCGGGAGGCTTCTACCCCCCTGGCATGCCTCCCCCACCCCCTTCACCGCAACAACAGCCTGGGGGTGGTGTACTGCACCACAATCCCAAGAACAACATCAGTGCACATTGGATTTCAGCGCTTCCCCCCCCACCGCAGCCACCGGGCCAGGGAATGCTGCCCTATCCCACTCACCACAATCAGCATTCCAGCAGTAACAACTCTCAGATGTATCCCTCCTCACACAACATGCGCTCAGGGAGCGGTGGCTCATCTCCTTTACCTCCTCCGCTATCCCAAAACAACAACAACAACAACAACATGGCGGGGGGCCGTCCGCAGCAGCGGCACCCCAGCAATGTGGAGCAGGGAGGTGGGCGCGGTGGCGGCGGAAACTTGAATAGTAACCATTATAATCCTAATAACAGCTATGGAGGTGGATTCAACAACAACAACAGCAGCAATAATAACATGGGAATGATGAATAATAACAGCAATCCTTCACGCCGAGGTGGCAATTACCGCAGCAACTATAACAACCATAATAACCATAACACCGCACCGGCAAATAGTGATTATGCCGCACCGCCTCAAGGAGGCCAGATGCCACCTTCCAGTAGTGGTGGGAAGTCCTTGCAGCCGCCGCCTTCCGGTGATCTCAACAATTCTAGTGCCCAGAGCAGTAGCAACAACAACAGTGGTGGCCCCAATAACCTCGGCCCTGCAAGCCACCACCACCACCTTCCTTCGCAAGGAAACACACTGTCAGTGCCCCCGTATGGAGCCGGAGGGGGCGGGATGATAATACCCCCTTCTGAAATGAACAACATCAACACTAGTTCCAGCAGTGGGCGAAACACTACCCACAATTTGATGGTGCCGCCGCAGTCTCCCTCTCTTACGCCGTACCCTAGCGGAAATACGGGCAGTCTTAGCAATAACCACACTGCTGGAATGGGTGGTGTGATGCCACCGCTGAACCTGATGGGGGGGCCGTACACCAACAAGCCGAGCCACTCGCATCCACTGCCCGTCACTTCTGGGCCGACGCCACCTCCTCCACCCTTTCAAGCAGGGAATGCGGGCCGAGCGAGTAGTAGTATGGAGAGCATCAGTGGGGGCGGTTGGGGCAACAACCAGCCGCAACAGGTGCCGCCCACACCACAACGTCATTTGCATCACCACAGCAATCAGATGCCGCACCACAACACGAGTGGAATGGGCTTCGCCGGGAGTGGGGGAAATTCGCATGGACAACAGCACCACCTGCCGTACCCGCAGAACGATGGCGGACAAGGGCCGTCCCCGCTTCCGTACTCCATGCAGTCTCCAGAGAACAACAGCAACAATACGAATGCGATGAATGCACACGGGATGCACCCCCCTTATCCGAATAACATGTCTCCTGCGCCGAATATGATGGGCGGCGGTGCTGGAATTCCGCAAGGTGGGATGGGGGGCCCGCCCAACCCCGGACCTGGAATGATGGGGAACCACCATCACGCCATGATGAACCCTGGACGGGGTGGTGGACCGCCCATGCACTCCGGCTCTGCGCCATCCGACCCGAGCATGATGGGTCTTCCTGGAGGGCCGCACCGCATGGGAGGTGGCGCTGTGATGGGGAACCACCACAACCACATGAACGTGATGGGCGGTGGATATCCTGCTCCTCCTCCTGGCAACAACATCCACAACCCCCATCACAACCTGCTCCACGGTGGCATGGGCGGTCCACCGCCGGGGACGGGGAATACCCCTGGCATGCCGCCGCACGGTGGAGAGCTGATCCCCCAAGGGCCGCACCACCAGCACCCCCCCGCGCATTCGCACCACAACGTCAGTGGCTACGGACCCGGACCTGGGATGGCGCCACCCAACAATACGATGATTAGTGCTCCTCTGTCTGGTATGGGGCCTCTCTCTGGGGCGGTCACGCCTGGCCCCAGCGGCGTGCACGGGGGACCACCAGGCGGCGGCATGTACCCGCCCCCCCCTCCTCCTTCTATGCCGCCAGGAATGATGGGCAACAACACCGGAAGGACGATGATGCCAACGCCACTCGTGAACAGCGCACCGCCATCTCCTGGCGTGACCCCGAGCAGCATGATAAACCCCATGGTAAGCCCTCGCTTGCCATTCGACACCATGCTTGAGCCGTTTGTGGCGGAGTGCAGCTTTGAGGACTATGGGGTCGGGCCGCGTGTCCGGACCCACAGCAGCTACGGCTGCAGCGCTTCCGACCCCGAGCACCCCCCGCCCACCATGAAGATCGCAGTGGAGGCGCCGTACTTGATAACGCTGCTGCTGCAGGAGGTGCGCCAGCTGGACCCGCTGTGGTTCTTGCACTCGGCGTATTCCCAGGAGCTGATGCTGTTGATTGGCGAGTTTGTGGATCATCTTCGAGAGAATTACATGGAACCCGTGTTCGTCTTTAATGGGCTGGGCATCAGTGGAGATTGCTTGGCGCTCGTTCCTTCTGCGAAGCAGAGTGATGTCCGCGACAACATTTGGCGGAAGCTCGACAACGCCGAACTTCCTGAAGACGCGAAGATTCGAGAGGGCTTTGGTGATCTACACATTTCGGACGAGATGCTCAAGGCGGTGCAGCTGTACCTGCGACGCGTGAAGGGGGTGGAAGCCTTAACCGCTCCGTTTCTTCATTGGTGTCAGATGATCGTCATGAAGAAGGAGGGGGTGGTGGATGTTCTCTTTGGTTCGCCCGATATGCTCGTGATTCCCTACTCGGAGTTGTGCGTCATTATACAGATGAACTTTTACAGCCAGAAGCTGCTCTACCTGAGGCGCTCCACGGTGGAGGAGGAGCTCTTTCCTCGTGCAGCGGATCGTGCCCTTGCCGAGGAGGCACTGATGGATCTCGGACTCTTGACCACGACGAATAGTGCCTTGACGTCGGGTCAGGCGGTGGTGAGCTTCCCTGAGCAGCTGAAGGAGACGCTAGAGAACGCCGCTGCGATGCACAACACGGGCCACCCGTACGGGATAAGCTACAAGGATCGCTTGTTCGATTTTCTCAACAAGCAAATTCGCTCTCGTGATTCTCGTCAAGGACTAAATGCCCTGAAGCACAGCAAGAGCAAGGACTTTGTGCTCTTTAACGCCGTCGTCGTCCAGTCTAACCCAGAAAAGTCATTGGATTACTTCTGGCACGTGATGCATTCCGCCGATCAGAACGCGGATGGCGTGCTGGCGCCTTCCCGCTACCGACCCCACAACAATTTGGATGGTGTGCTGGGAAATGCCGTGCCACATGGGCTCTTTTACTTGCAGTTCACGGGTTTGTTGTCCGTGAGCATTATGAATGTGGCGACGCAGGCGTACTTCATTGATTCTGAACCGCTGGTGGACACGAAGGAGTACCGGGAGGCGCTTCCCACGCTGGTAGCGTTCCGCTCGCAGTCCTACTGCCAGCTCATTCGCAGCATTATGAATTCAGAGTATCAGCGGCACGTGTCTTCCTTCTCGTGGGTGCGGTGGTGGCCGAAGTTGGTGGTGGAGATGCCGCCTGTCCGAGGGAGTATCAACCTGGGGGAGTGGAGCTTAGAAGAGCTGCTTGTCGAGACGCCCGTGTTTGACGACGTTCTTCCACTGGAGAATGCGTCGGAGTCCTCTCCACTCTCGCGGCGGAACGACGAGGATGTCTGGCGCGTGATCCGCGAGATCTCCATCCCGAAGGCTCTTTCTGTGGACTCGGTCTACTGCAAGCTGGATCGCAATGAGAAGTGCAAGCTGTACTACAAGCTCCCCAAGACGTTTCTCGCCATCTTACTCCGTAGCTTTGACTTTATGGGGTACTTTACGCACACCCCGCCCGAGGGGGAGGGAGAGGAGGAGTGGGGCTGCTCCACCAGCGGCGGTGCTCCAGTACACTGTGGCGACGCTTCCCCGCCGATCCTCTCGACGGGGCTCGGCATAGAGGAGGATGTGAGCGCGCACTCCACGACGTCCCCGCAGAGCTTGCTCCCACCGAATGCTCCTTTGGAGAGCGAGGGTCTCGAAGGCGCCGTGGCAGGGGCGGTGCGCCTGCAGCACAGCGAGAGCAACTGGTCCGCCTCCTCGAAAGTGGGGACGAACACGTTTAAGGAGCTGCTGCGGCACTCCCTCACGCATACCCCGCGTGAGTTCCATGACCCGCTGGTGCTTTTCACGGAAATGGTTCGCATTTCGACCTTGACCGTGATGCCGTACAACTACGAGCGCGCGGCGTTGCAGGAGGAGGAGGTTCAGCAGCAATACGGTGTCGTGATGACGCCCGGCTCGGTGCCCCTCTTCATGAACCAAGCCATTCCCCAGCCGCCGCCTTCCATGATGGGTATGTCGGAGTTTAGCATGTTCGAGGAGCCCCCCAACGAAGTGCAACGCGATCCTGCGGAGGTGTTGTTGCTCTCTCGCATCGCCTGCCTCCTTTCCATCCCGTACTCGTCCCGCCGGACGCCCGAGGAGCAGAGGGCCATCGTGGTGGAGCAGGGATCCGCTCCTCCCGCTGCTGCCGAGTTGGCCGCATCGAACAGGGCCACCCCGTACTTGGAAAGTGATGTGGACCCCATGGCGAACCTCGATGGGTACAATGCGGCAAACCACCCCGGGCGTCAGAGCGCCGCCCCAATGTCTGCTGTCATGCTGCACGAGCATCGCATGCGGACGGAGTTTGGGTATTACACCGGTAACAAGGCGGTGCTGTACCGCGAGTTTGAATGGGCCCCACTGTACAGCCGACATCTTTGTGCCTTCTTCGTTATGGCCCGGGCGGTATCGCGTGGGATGCGGGAGATGGTGGAGTCGATCTCCGCGGCTTTGTTTCTTCGCCAGGTGAGCTCCTGCGACTTGTACGAGTTCTCCCAGCTCAGCACGGTGCTGCCCTTCGAGCACCCGCCGAACTTCATGGGGGGCTTGCTGCTGCACTACGTACTCGTGTTCCCGGATGATTATGAGGTGCATCTCGCCACCCCCGCGGACCGCATTGCCCACCTCCAGCGCAAGTTCTCGTGCATCCCAGACCTCCGCGCCCAGCTGGAGCGCGTGATGCGGTTTACCTTTGCGGCGCTCCACCTCCTCCAAGTATTCCGCCGTGGCGCTGGCGGTATCGTGCAGGGCAGCCTCAGCTCCGAGGAGATGGTGCACCGGGCGATACAGAAGCTGGAGGACAAGTGGAACTCCCACATGGGTGGAGAGGAGATGCCCGTCCCGGAGGACGTCTTTGCGAACGTGAATCTGGAGCTCCTTGGTGCGGGGGACTACCTCTCTGGCTCCAGGGCATCTGGCGGGTTCTAAGAGAGAGAGAGACTTTACACACGGATCGGATAAAACGGAGGATTTGTTGAGCGGGACGTGTTTTTTGAGCTTCCTGTTTTGATTTTAACAAACGAAACGTATATTTATATATGTACAAATAAATGTTATGGCTAAACAAACGAAAAAAAAAAAAAGATTGGAAAAGACGATTTAAATGCTTTTGTTGGAAAGAGAAGAATCCTAACCGGCACACGTCGCTGGAAAGGGTGTGGTCGGTTGCTGAATGTGGAAGGTTTTCGCTCGATGTTGCCCTGCTTGTTGGATCTGTGTTGAAACAAAATACCCCCCCTCTCAACCTAATTTCTAAAGCTCAAACAGACAAACAACAACAACATCCATTCACGCAATCCCACCTAAAAGAATGATTTTTTTTGTTTTTAAACGACGAGTTACTACAACGTGGTAATAGTAAAATTATCTTTTCTCTAGGCGCCTTTGGCATACAGCTTCAAACTTAACACTCGCTCTCTTAAATTGAATTGTGTACTTAATAGTCCTATCTTTTAAAGAAAAAAAAAAAACAAAAATAATAATAATCAGAAACTAAGAAGGTAAATGGTATAAGAAAGTAATTTATCAAACATAACATAAAAAGATGGAAAATATACTCAAGAAGAAGTAAAAAAAGAAAAATAAATGAACAGGAAGGAATAGTCATGGAATTTAATGAGATTGAGGGATTCAAAGCGACTGTGGTGTCTCTTCTTTGTTTCCCTCATTCGATGGCCCTTACCCCCTATTGGAGTCGATGCTCTATAAGGAGACATCGTAAGAGTTGACGGAGAGAGGGGGATAGGTAGAGAAATGAGTGACCAGACGAAGAATAACACACCGTCACTCGTGTCATCCTAATAAAACACAAACACGAAAAAACAACAACAAAGAAACTCGAGAAAAAGTAGTGCTGCTTTCTACAGAGATTGGCGCTGGCGTTGGCGTGGAGAGTAGCAGAGCCTACACAGCCCACATCACGGTTTGGTAGTAATTCAATTATTTCTTTTCAAACATTTAAAGATACGATTATTATGGCGCCGCATCCAGAAGTGTTCTTCTTCTTTTTTTTTTTTTGGTATTTCGTCTTGCAAGGAGCGAAAAAAATACAAAATAAAGATGAAGTGAAAAATGACAATGAAACACCATCCGTACGCTAATCTCTTTGGATTTCTCCTGTAATGGGTGCGAGGAACGAGAAGAAGACGGACATCTGCCCTACCCTCTATTTGAAAAATCTAACACAGAAAACTCAGAAGAACCAGAGTACAGTACACCACACCCGGCCTCATGAAGATGCCGTTAATTATTAGAAACAAAGAAAAAAAGAATCATCGTATCTTTCTATTCTTTTTAGTACTTCGCCATGGAGTGGTGCTGTGGCCAGACACACACCAGCACTCTTTGTTCAGATTTGATCGGATGCATTTCAAGTGGAAGCGGGATGAATTCCTCTTTATGTGTTCCCTTCCCCCTTTTTCTTTTTTTCTTCACTGTTTGGCTTTCATAGGAACTTTTGATCGTTTTCTGCCTTTTTTTTTTGGTTTACCTCTTTTTGCTTTGAGGAATCCGCTGGTAAACGACGAAAAAAGGTATTCGTGAACCTTCCCACATCACCACATTTTCTATGCTGACTTCCCCTCCGTCATATCAAGACGGGGTGAATCCAGGGAAGTGTGATTTGGTGAACTCTGCTTCTGGTGATGCCACCGCGTTATCCCAGCCTCACCCCTCCGGCGATCCTGTACCGCTGCCTCACTCCTCTCCCTTCAGAGTCGCCGCAGCGCACACCGCAGCCGCCCCACCGCCCTCTTCTTCTCTCCCTTTAGCCGCCTCGCGCAGCCACAGCAGCCTTGCCGACACGCTCGAGCTCGGCAAGTCCGTGCTGCAGTCTTCGCGCTCCGCGTTGCGGTCGAACTCAGCGGAGCGACGCGCCGAGCTGCTCCAACTCGGTGCGGAGTTGCAGCAGCGGCGCCGGCAGCACCCACACGACGACGTGCTTCTTCCGCCCGACGGAGAGGGAGGGCAGGACACCTTCGCGCCGCTGCACGAGCGACGAGAGCCGCACCCGTACCACGTGGAGGGCCATTCGGTGCAGCTGGGCACCATTCCCCCGTCAACGGGGTGGCGCCGTCCAGAGCTGCAGGGAGCTGGAGAGGGATGGACTTCTGAGACGGCTCCGTGGCGTGCGGCGATGGCGTCTGAAGCTGAACAAGAGGAGCTGCAGAGAGCCGCCATCCAGAAGGAACTGCAGCGTCTTCAAGAAGTCCTTCTCACACAAAAGTCGCCATCACACCCCTCTTCGTTCTCCACGGTGATCGAAAGCCATACCTCCATCGACAGGCATCAGCCCCCACCGCCGCATCTAGCAGATCCGCAGGGCCACTCCTCCCTCCTTGAGAAGGACCCGACAAAAGAGGACGAGGAGATGATGCCCGCCAGCATGCACCAGCAAAAAGTAGACGAGCTCGTGGAGCAGTTTAACGCGCATCTGAGCAAGTGCCAAGAGCAGGCCGCTGACTACCAAGCGACGCTGAAGGCGCACTACGAAGGTATCATTACGACCCACCAGACGGAACTACTCGCGCTACAAGAGCAAAACGTGGCTCTATTCCAGGAATTGGATCTACAGAAACGCCAGCTTGAGACGATGTCGCAGCAGGAGCAAGACTCTGCATCTCGCGTGACGTCGCTGCAGCTGCATCTCCAACAGCTGGAGGAGCGTTACAAGGAGGCAACGGTGCAGTTAGAGTCGTACCGCACCGCCACCCCCCCGCCGCCGTCAGCCGAGTGGATAGCGGAGAATGCGGCTTCGGCTGCCCGCATCGCGCAGCTCGAGGAACAGCTCGAGAGTGTACTCGCTCGCTATCAGGA